>CAEGAD010021036.1:0-52726 GCA_903067055.1 Poeciliopsis paucimaculata | reverse complement strand
ATATATTTATATAGATATACATATACATATATATTTATATATATATATATATATATATATATATGTTTTTTAAGGTAATTATTCTTCTTCTCTGTGTTCGCCTTGAAATTGCCTCTCATAACCCATTTCCCTGACTCCCCTGTTACCTTCACTTCATTTCCAAGTTATCCTCATCTTTCTACATCTTGGTACCACGTAACGAAGCTTCCAGTGGTAGAAATAAATCAATCCCTGTCTGGTAAAAGGTTACCAAACAAAAAGTAAGAAAACAGGCTAGGTCTTGGGGGTATTAACCAGCAGCAGAATAATAAGGATTCTTTTGAGATAAAGACAAGGTAGGTCCTCTCTGTAGGTTTCATATAGCAGAGTAAAATATTCAAGGTGTGAAATCTGCAGGAGATAAAACTGATGAAGGCGAAAAGGCAGACTGTGTTTAGTTCACCGTCCTGGGCCATAAGGGCAGCAGTATAGTGTCTAGGCCACTTCGAGTCGACCCCCGTTCCTCTCTGTTTTCTGCTGTATCACTCCTCTCTCTCTCCCTCCACTGCGTTCAGTCTTACCATTGGTAATGTCAACAGAGATTTCACAGCACGGTGCCGGTGCATCGGCCGGGCCGTGCATGTTTTCCTATCTGCGATTTACATCAGAGAGGAGGCTCGGGGGGGATTCTCCAAGCCGGCACAGGAAAGGGCGGCAGTGGAGGTGACGCACAGGGATGAGGTGGGGCAGTGAGGCGGATGAGGCTGTTGCCCTTGGGCCTGACATAGTAAGGCACTCCAACAATGACTTCGTCCATCACTCAGCTGAGAGATGTTTTCACAGCAAACTCTACCTGCGTGGCCGCATGCAGACCCGCTGGCTTAAATATCCCTCTTTTCTGACGGCAAACAGGTTGGGAGGTTATGTAGCTGCATAACCAGCCTTAATAACATGCACTTATTAAGGCTTCTTACTTTAAGCCAAATTATTCTGTATAACTAGTAACTAGTCTTGGGCTGGTGTGAGGTTTCACCAGTATTTCTGTGATATTTATACAAATATGTAAAACGACCAATGTCATGATTTCTTTGTTTTTATTTCAAACCAAAAGCAGCAATTATTCTTACTCAACAATACAAATTTTGATATAAAAAAATGAGCACTCTCCACATCTCAACCAAGCTTCCTCCCAACTGGGATGAATTTTCTGATTTCTAGTTTGCTTTAACTAGGGACGTGTTAAAAGTTTCAACACAATCACTTTTGTCACATTTAAAAGTGCAAGCTGCAACCTTTGTATTTTGTTTCTGGTAAGTCCGTAAAGCTGATACACAAGCAACATCCGCTAACAGCAATGGATGATGGATGATGTGTGTGTCCTTCTCTTTGCCCAATCCGCCTTAAACTTTTGTTTAAAAAAAAAAAAAAAAAAGCAATCTGATAGGATGCTGGAAAAGACATAAGTATTTTTATTTATTCATATAAAAAAAGAGTTTTGAATTAAAAATGTTGCTTGTTTTGTTGCTTTATTTTTCACATAAAATTATTTATGGATCCAACTTGGCAAAAAGTTTGAATCTAGTCCCACCGCCAGTTTCTAAATTGGTAAATGTTATGGAAGAGAAGGAGGATGGTGCCAAAAACTGGTTCTGGGAAAAGATTCATGTAGCTGTTGGAGGCGCTGTAGACTGAGAAATGCTGTGTCACTGCATGTTTGGTGCCAATTCTCAACCCTGTCAAGAATTATTTTGGCTATAAATAAAGAAATATCAACAATTCCTTCATTACATCACTGTAATGACTTTGCCTCGATTACTGGTTTGTTTTATTCAAGCCGTCTGGTATCTTAGAACCTCTTATTTATGAACACATTACAAATCTATTTATTTCATCTGGAGACCTGAACAATTGACCCTTATTTTCTCCTGCAGCGTTCACTGTGTGTGTCCTTCATTACGGTAGATTGATAGTATCCTGCTGTTGCTCACCATTAGCCCTACAGGCCTTAAAGGCTGTGACTGTCAGCTGCTCAGAATGTCAGGAGGGAGTGTAAACATATGTCTCTGTTGTCTTCCCGATATGTGATACACCGTCTGCTCTGCTCAACCCTGTCAAGGATTTTGTCACTCAATTCCACATGTTGTGTCAGTGTGAAAGGCAACACTAATTGGCTGTCTGTGGGTCTAGAATCACCTTTTTGTGTGGTTCTGACATCAGCTGTGCTTCTTAGTCAACATTTTAGACCAAATGTTTAGGAAATCTGAATGATCAAGAGCTGGATGTTTCTCCAGAAATGGAATTATATTAAAAACCAAAGTAGCTAATTTTTGTTTGGTAGTGTCAGAATTGGTTTTAAGAATTGTCCTTGACAAATCATACTTTTGTTAATTTAGTTTTGTTTTCTTTTGTACATTTAGGCTAATACTAACCCCAGTTAAAAAAAACAAACAAAAAGAAAAAGCGGCTCTTTACTACGATTTGCTTTGTATAAAGAGTTTGAACCATCAGCAATTGAGAAACGATTGCTTGCTGGATGCGTGGACTCTGTTTAAGTTCAAAACGATTGGATCTTAGCCCAACACTACATTGAACTACTAGCTAGTGTTGAACTAGCTAAACACTAGTGTGAAGCTAACTGGAAATTGTGTGTGTTGTAAACAATCCCATATGGACTAAGACCAGGCCATCAATGCCAGCAATAAAATATCTTTTATTGTTCCAATTTTAGTTGCTCAACCTTTGGTAGTGTGGCCTACATGAATTACCTTCGAAGTTTTGTTTGCTTCCTCTTCTGCCTTAGCCAAACTTCGACAATTGACAGACTGCAATACTAAAACAGAGCAGAAAATCAATGTCATCATTCACAACTGCTTCCTCTGTCTGCTGATTGGCCTGGTAGAAACTAGAGAAATCGAGCTCAAAGGGAGAAATCCCAGATGGCGTGCTAAGAGGAGATGAGAAACGAGGGGAAGTGCACAGGAACGCAATGACCAGGCTAGTCCGACACTGCTAATGGTTAAATATTCACCTATAATACACACTAATTTCTTATAGTATCCTCTACACTACTTTTGAGATTAATGATACATCCCAGATAAACTTTAAACATTCTGATGTGATTTTCTAAGTTTGCTGAGATAGCACACAAAAAGGGAAGAACATCAGATCAAAAGTCTCTGGCAGCCTCACTTGCAACTGAACAGTATTTTATTTTTCCCTTCTTCTCTGTATATTTGCTCCTCGGTTTCCTCTGTTGCCTGAGTGATTCTTATTGCTGTAATCCTCTCTTTTCCTGCGACTCTTTCAGCAAAGCTTTCCAATACTTTGAGCTCTGCCTCAGTTCTGTCTACTTCCTGAAGTCACATTTATGGACTTCTTGTATTTTTACAAGACACTCAGCCTTAAAATTTAGTGTACAAAAAGTGGCAGGAGTGGCTCAGGAAGTTGTATGGAAGTCATACAACTTTGTTGGCATCTAGAGACTCGTACTTCAGGGTTTTAAACAGTTTCTGGTGTTTTAAAAAGGAAAAATATCAAAGATAGCGTTTAAATTAAAGGTATGACTAATTAGTATCTGCATTTTCAAAGCTCTCTAATGTAGTGTTGGACTGTATGATCTAAAATACTCCAAATTTGAAGTAGGTTTTATCTAAATATGCCTAAGAAGACATTTCTCTAAACAGCAAAGTAAAAGGCCAACTTTAGAACATAATAGAAACAATACTAACATTAAGTTAGATAAATATGTTTTTCCAAGTCCAGATCTGCTGCAAAATCACGTAAAACCACAATTCAAAAAGTACAGAACGCTGAAATGAAAGATTTGTGACAGTCTTCCTCTGACTGTTTATTTTGAAACAGTTCAAAGACAAACTGTAGGAAGAAAATGCTTCTACTAACAACTTCTTACAGGAAACGACATGGGAACAGTCAGGAAGTCAACACAGTCGCCGCTTTCTTCAACGGTTTGCAGTACAACCAGTATGTTTTGTTTTTTCTCCCTTTAGCTGCCGTCTGACAGCAGGCGCCCTGAAAACTGAGGACAACCAGTCAAAACTGGCTGAAAATCATTTCCATAAAACTATATTTGTATTATTATTATTATTATTTTATTTTAGTTTTTTTTCCCTTCAGACGTGGCAGAAAATTTGCTCAACCTAAAACCCGCTCACATGTCCGGTCCCAACCCGTGCACCGTCAGTTCCACATGTTAAATCCGTTGGCGCGGCTGTCATGTCCGGAGCTAACGAGTCGCGACACGACATTGAGGCGACATGCCGTTTGTCTCCCGTAATAAGACATGAGAGCCCCAAGACATCTGAAGGAAGTCAGCACTGCTAAACCACTTCTTCCTGGAAAGACGCACAGTAAGGCTTGCCAGGAAGAGCTTTTTATTTATTTATTTATTTTTGTGTTTTTTTTTTTTTTCTTTTTTGCCTGTGCATGTACAAGCAGTGTGTATGTGTGCGCGTGTGTGTGTGTATGTGTGTGATTCAATGAATGTAAGAACACTTGCCTCACTTCCCGGCGGCAGTGTGTTCATGTGACGGATTGGTCTGGTTGTGTGCACATCCTAGCTTGATAAAACGCTCAGAAAACACAAGCTGTATGACGCGGTTTTGTGTGTGTGCTTGTCCTGATACAAGTCCCCCCACTCTTATCCCTCCCCCCTCCCTTCTGCAGCTGACTAGTAGATAGATGCTGGCTGTCACACCTGCCTGACTTTGTTCCTGCCAGATGCGGCGGGGTCGCGGGGGAAAGAGCCCAAACACTCATCAATCTCCACCACTGTCCAACGTTCTCTGGGCTCCTGCGACGGCGCTCCAATATCCATTTAGCCGCTCCAAATGCTGGCAGAAATGCTTACGCGCACAGAAACGGGGTGGCGAAGCCTACTGACCTGCATCATCAGTATGAGTGGATGATCAAAAAAAAAAAAAAAGAAAGAAATCTGAGGACGTCACAGGACGGGGAGATCTGTGTGGTAAAGGAGCTTGTGATAAATGAGCATTTGCCGTTGTGCTAACTCGCTGAGGTTGTCATTCTCATTCGGCTGGCAGTAAAAATAACTAAATTTGGTGTGAGACCTAAATTCTGCTATTTGTAAGCTTCTACACCACCAGAGGTGGTCCAGTCACTCTCCATTTTGGATGTATATTTATTTGCAAATGACAGTGCATTGTAACCCTTCTTTATATTTTGTGTGGTTCTATATTTTACTACGGGCTCAAACTTCAATGCATTTCATTGGGATTTGTGTGAAACAGCGACATGAAGTAAGAGACGATTGTTTGTTGGCCAGAATGCTAAAATAGAAGTCAAGCTAAAATGAAACACATGCTAACAGGGAAGTCATGGCAAACAATCATTTATGCTAAACAGGATCTTAAATTAAACTGTAATTTATGCTAACAAGAAACTTATGACACATACGTTATTCTAAAACACGTTTTGCTAAACTAGAATTTATGCTAAGAAGGAGCGATGCTGAAATAGAGTTTGTCCTTAAACAGAAGTTATTTTTATCATAATTTCCATCGTGGCTTTTATATCGAACCCTCTCGGCTACAATAGAAACAAAAAAGAATTGATTGTCTTCAAAATCTTTCATAAGTAGCTGTCTTGTATGTGACGTGCATCTGTATTCAGCCCATTTACACTGAGGTCCCTAAACAATATTTAGTACAATCACTTCCTTTATGAAGTTAACTAGTTAGTAAATACTCTGACAGTATATCAGTGTAATTTCATCCAGGGTATAAATGGGGGACGTACCTGAGGTAACCAGAGGAAGAGTTCAAAACGTAACTTTTTAGCAAAATTCACACTGTATGTCACTTAGAAACACAGGGATGGAAGCATCATGCTGTGGGCATTCTTAACTGCAGCAGGGACAGGAAATGTGGCCAGAGTACAAAACACGGTCATCTTAGAAGAAAGACTTGTGACTAGGATGTAACCAGAGCTAAATCAAATGTCGGATTGGCCTAACCCAGTGCTTCTCAATTCCAGTCCTCAGGCCACCCTGCTCTGCATGTTTTAGATGTTCCTCTATTCCAGAACAGCTGATTCAAATGATTGCATGATCATCAAATGGTACAGAAGCCTGTTAATCACCCACATATTCAATCCAGGTGTGTGGCATAACGGAAACACCTAAAACATGTAGGGCAGGGGGGCGTGAGGACCGGAATTGAGAAACACTGGCCTAACCAAAGTACAGGCCTAAATTTAAGTTGTTTGGTTCTGTGCAAAACAACAACAAAAAACCCACTTAAGATTGTGGTTGTAACGTGACTTAACGTTGAGAAGTTAAGGCGGTTTGAATACTTTTAGCACGCTCACCTTTAGCCACTAAACCCCGGGTGGCTCTGGAAGTCATGAGACGCGCGCCCGGACAGATTTGAGCATCATACGACGGAAGCAGGAGAAGCAATTTTCATCATTCTGGCTCGCGCCGAGTTTTAGCAATTCCCTTGATAGAAAGCGGCAGTCGCGAGTAGCCAATCCGCTAATGGGAGTCAGGGAGATGGAGATAGCAAATATAAACCTGACAAATAAATCTTATCCTGCTGGAGTTTTTCTTTTTTTTCCTTCCTTTATCCCAAGCCAAAAAAAAAAAAAACATAAAAATGTTTTTAATGAGCTTGCTGCATCTGAAATATTTATGGGGAAAATATGAGGCGGCGGCGGACAAACACACCGAGAGGGAAGTTGAGCGAGACAGAAAAAAAAAAAAAGACAAGTTACTGTGTAATGTCTTTGGGAAACGGCGGATAATTCAAGTTGTGCTGTAATTATTGGTCACCTGCTGCTGCGGCGGGTCGCGCCGTCGTGTTTCAGAGGCATGTTTTCAGAAAGCATTTTTTTCCCCCCTTTCATGCAGTGTGGGGACTCATGGTGGTAAAATGTTCCTCAGACAGTGACGGTGCGAAATTACTGCCTTCCTCTCAGCTGTGTCTCCTCTATTTCCACACTCAACTCACCCTTTCCTACCTTTTTTTTTTTTTGTTAATTCCCTTCCCTCCCAGCGCTCTGTATCTCCTGAGGATGGCAAAATAATGTACACAAACATAAGAGGCAAGCGCCCGCGTTGTTTACGGTAGGAATGAGGAGAAAAGATTGTGAGGAAAAAAGAGAGCGAGAGGAAGAAATCATCACAGTGCGCATTTCCATTTCCGCACCCACTTTAATTGTGCAGAAATCAGAAAGTAGGGAGAATCCCCCCTCAGTATGCAGATGCACTTTGATGCTGTCACTCACACGGCGTGCGGCTTTTGATTAGGCTCGTCTCTTTTGCACTGGAGGCTCATGACCACGCTTGGCAACGAGGAGCCATTAAAATTCCAGCGACTATGGCTCCCCCCTCCGTCTCTCTGCGTCTTTTTTGTCTCCCGTTCGCTCCCAACTGGGTCACCCCTCTGTGAAAGACTGGATGTTGAAGGTACCTCTGCTAATAAGTTGCAATTGTAATGCAAAGAAAAGAAGGGGTTGGAGTATTGAAAGAAGAAGAAGAAGAAGAAAAAAAAAACATGAATTAAATAGGTGAAAACTCCGGAGGAGAATGATTTTAATATTGGTATATTACTTAGAAAACTTGGGTAACTTCTACAGAGTGTGGAGCGAACTCAGGAGCAGAGAAGGTAGAGAGCGTCATATTTTTAGTTTCTACATTCATTAATACTTTTATTGGCCTTAAATGAATAGGTATTTTCAATCCATTTAAAGAAAAACTAACAAGCCGAATAAATATATTATCCATCCATCATCAATTAGCCACAATGGATGATGGACAACGCAAAGGAAATGACTATCCACAGTGAAATGAGTTCTGTACATATAGGCCAAAACGCCGTTCACAGAGGAAGAAGCCGTTGCTAAGCGCAACACCAGCATTTCCTCCAGAAGAAGCACTTCAAGTTGATGACATCGTAAGGAAAGATCATTATGTGGGAAACATTAAAGCATCTTGAGCCAAAGAGTTAAAGCTTGGACACAAATGGATACTGAAATGGAAATTAGATCTAAAGAGGCTAAAAGATGTCAAAGAATGTTTTATAGCGGCCTTAGCAGAGCACTGGTCTCAGCTTAACAGACATCAACATGGAGAGCCCAAAACTCTTAAGTTTGTTCATATGCAACATTTTCAGCAACATCTTAAACATCAGATAGTCAGTAATTATGAAACAAGCAATAAATATTCAATTTTTTCAAACACCATCATTAAAATCATCAAGCAAACACACATCAAGTATGATGTGTTTTGGACGTTTGAAAGCTGCTTCTGTATGTTTGTGAGAAGATTTTGGAATAATACCCAAAACATTTCAAACGTGTTGTAAAATTTACTCTACCAAATACTAAGGAAGTCTATGTAGGTCTAAAAATGTTTTCTACATTTTGTGACATAACTACAAAATTCTGTGTTTTTCTGGGACTTTATGTGAAGAAGTGGTGCAAAATTGTTAAGTGGAAAGAAAATGATATACTTTTCTATAATTATTTTATTTTTTAAAAATTTGCCGTTTATGTGAAGCCCCTCCCTAGTTCTGCACAGGATGGGCGAGCTAACAGCTGACCTATAGCATCTTCTAGGGTTTGTCTCTGCTAGCCAATCTGCCAGATTGGATGCAGAGTATCTTTAACCATGATTATTTTCATGCTTTATCACAGATCCTTTGTGGGTTTTAGATCTGGACTTTGAGTAGGCCATTCTAAATCATGACGTTTTGATCTAAATCAGGGGTTCTTCCCCGTTCCCAAACCAAACATTCTGCGCCACCAGTCACGAAAGCAAACAAACCATAAATACATAAATAAAAAAATAAAAAAGCCCATTCTTTTTTGTTTTTGTTTTTTAAATACTGTAAACAAACAGTAACCAACAGCTGACCTCTTTCTTTCATTTCTAGTTTTCCTGAATATTTTTAGTCAGAATGCTTCATCTGCCTGGGAACCTCACTGTAAGGAGTGATGAATATATATCTCAAGTAAAATAAAAACTGTGGAAACATTCTGCATTTGCCTTTATCTCACATCCACAACAGATTTATTTGAAACCACCATTCTCTGACTTTATGAACTCCCATTTAAAAAGTTAATATTTTCAGATTTCTCCTGGCAGCGTGATGCACAGGACTTCACACGGCAGCACTGCAGTTTGATATTTTGTGAGGTCAATGAATTTTAATATGGGTGATATCAAACATTAAGCCGTGTGAACTTGAAATCCAACTTGATTTATTTTCTCACTGTTGTTCTCTGAAGTGTACACAGCGACTGCGGTGAACTTCGGTACGTGTTACCTGACACCTTCGCACAACACGTTAAAATGTGACTGTGTGGAATACAGATTGTGTTTCATAAACAGTTCGGCCCAGAAGGACCTTTGTTATATCCATTTGTTCTTGCAAAGACATAAAAATGTATTTTTTATTTTTTTTGCATGACTTAGGTTTGTAATTATTGCCCCTATTAGGTAGAGCATTGGGTGACTGGAGCCTTCAAACTGTTGTTGCTCTGGTGTGTTCACTGAAAATATCTGAACCTTGAGAACACCCCCCCCCCCCAAAAAAAAAAACATTAGAATCTTAGAAAGAACTCATTTTAGGTCCATTTCCTACTGGACCATTACTACCATCACCTCGGTTCTCGGCAAGCAGAAAACCCCATTAGAGATGGAGAAACTGTACCTGCAATTTAAATGCAGATGCAACTGGAAGTGTATGACTGTGTTGCACATTCTGAGTTTTCAGTTTCCCTACAGAGAGCGAAATTGGCCATTTTATTTAGTACACCTGCTGCTTATCAGCCAATGAGGCAGCTGTGATGCATTTAGGCGTGAAGATCTGTTGAATTGTAAACTGAGCATCAGAATGAGGGCGAAATGGGGTTTAAAATGGAAGTAAGCGCAGTACGAAAGCATAACCCGGCCCACAGACAAATATCGAAAAATTTCACCAAAGTGGGCGGAGTCCAAGAGTGAGAGAGACCCGAGGGGGTGTGGTCAAGATGAGGCTACTATTAGAGACTTTTCAGATCCCTGTCGTGACCATTTTTCAAAAAAAAAAAAGTGACTAGCAACTATTGTCTCCGGTTTTGGAGAAAAGAAATGCTCGCAATTCCTACTCCTAACTCATTGTGGGGGCATGTGACTGGGTGAAGAGGTTTTATACCCGAACCCGGGGCTGCGACAAACATCGACCGAGCTGTTCAGAAAAATTCAACTGCAGTAGTCACCCTCCAACCAAAGGAGGGCAGCACTGAGACAGCTTTAGACCAAATATTGAAAATTAAACAAACTTACACAAAATGTATACAGTTTATCTGAAAAAAAAAAAAAAAGTTATTTGCGGTTTAGTTTCTTTTTAAATGACTTTAAACATGACATGGATGTTAGTTTATGATCAGATAATCTGAATATTTCACATTGACCTCACAACTGATCAGACATTTTCAATTGGATTTGTTGAGGTCAGAGCTCAAGAGACAAACTCCGACTTCTTTTGAGAGGTCAAAGTTTCTGACCTCCCAGAAGTTCTGAGAGGTCAGGCTGGTGGTGGGAGTGTTACGCTGTGAGAGATATTTTCTTGGCTCACTTTGGGACCAACTGCAACCACAAGAATTGGAAGGTTGAGGGAAAATGCCGCAAATAGGAAAGGGAATGGCAAATGTTCAGGCCACTAGGGGGAGTCGACCAACAATCACATGGGGCCAAACCATCAATAAAAACTGGATGTGAGGATTTGACAAGATGGTCAGAAGAAAGTTGGAGGAAGAAATAAAATGTGCGTTATACTTGACTACTTTTATAGTAGTATAGAACAGCAGCATAAAACCTACTCCAGACTCCCCCTAGTGGTCTGGAGCACCTCCGTTTTGTGTAGCAGCCCTTCACGCTTGCTGTTTTTTTTTGTGCCATTTTCATCATCTTGATTCTATTTCCTGTGGTTGCAGCATTCATCGTTTGCAGCATTTTTCATTGTTTGTTTTGCAGTTTGCGTCATTCATGTGTCTGCTGCATGTTTCACCGTTTGCACCAGTCGC
The DNA here is from genome assembly GCA_903067055.1 of Poeciliopsis paucimaculata. NCBI lineage: Eukaryota > Metazoa > Chordata > Actinopteri > Cyprinodontiformes > Poeciliidae > Poeciliopsis > Poeciliopsis paucimaculata. Next base: position 41,701 of record CAEGAD010021036.1, on the reverse strand, counting down.
CCCAAAAAGGGAGTAAAACCTGGAACTACAGTTGGCCTAATGGATCAAATCGAAACAATAAGTGGTGGAGACATTCTTTCATGTTTAACCAAGAAAAGTGTCAGGAAAATGTAGAAATCAACCAATATCTGTTTTTAACAATATTATCACATTGACATATTTTTCTGAAATTAAGCAGCACTAATACATAATAAAGTGGTTAGTGAGTGTAGTGGTAGAACCTTTTATACTGATTTGCATCATTTTACTGCTGACATTTATAGAAATTGGTTTGAAAACACAACAGGGTAAAACATATAGCAGCCAGCTGCTATGGTTTTCATCTTGTGATATCTTGACATTAGACCAATAAATAAATAGAAATCTAACAACCTATTTTCATTCTGACTATTGCGAGAGATAAAACCACAAGTCAGAAATAGATATGAATAGCGTATTGGTGGTTGAGGCTGGTCATTATGCCCTCGTTTAATTGGCTCATTAGCAGTGTTTGTGGACTTCAACCAGTGATAGTGTTTCAAGTGTCTTCTTCTGTTACTTTGAGGGTCAGAGGATAATAAGTATGGCCGGCACTGATATTTAGAACACATGTTTATGCGAATAAGCATGCGAGATATCCAAGAGTTCCCCGCAGCTTCCAGGAGGCAAATGGCTTTGCACGATATAGCAGCTCTGATGTCAGTGTTGGCCGATATTTGTCCTGTTCTTTTTATACAAGTGCGACAAATAAGACTGAATTATTCAATGTGTCGAAAGGGTACGTATAATACAAATAATATTGTTAAATATTGGCTCTGATCCAGAGCAGCAATATTGATATTGGATATCGCTATTGGCCCAAATTCTCATGTCTGGTGCATCTCTAGTTTTGAGTGTGCCACACAAACAATTTTAAAGTGGTGGAAGTGGCAACACGGGGGAACCACTCAAAAAGTACTTCCTGTCCTACTTCAAAATAACATGTACATATGGAGCTCATAACACATATTGACAGAGACTGGATAGCTGTGTGCAAAAATGAAACGAAAAGAAATGTTTGATCGGACATTTGGAGAGCGACAGCTAGCCGCGGAGCAGTGACACGAGACGAGCCGACCACAGACAGAGTGACACTTACAGAGAGGATGACACTTTCACTCCTCTGCACAACCAGTTCTCCTCTCCGCCGTTGCCGAGTCCCGCAGACATCTCCCATGCACGCTGGGTGTCACAGCAGACGGATGAGTGGCTGCAGTAACACTATGTCATTTCCCATACTCGCGCTGAACTGTTACCACCGCCACCTCCTCCATGCCTTCCCGGGCCCTGCTGGGGCCCTCACTGCCCCGAGATTTACTCACAAACACACGCACACAAACACATAGAAGAAGAGGGGATAGGCATATTCATACATTCACACTCTCTCAGGAACACCCACCCTTCCCTGCGTCTGTGTGTGATTTACACTCAGCAGGGGCCTGTGCAGCCAAGCAGCCAACCAACACTGGGAGACTGGTCTTCAGTAAGACTAAATTCACTTCTCCCATAGTTATAGTGATGAAAATATGTCTTCTAAAGTATAAAATACCAAATAAAAATAAACATCAAGTAAACCTTTTTTTGGTTTCAGAAAAAGTCACCAACTAGATGACAAGAGAATATAAAAAGAAAACAGAAAATTTGCTATTTAAGGTGTAAGATGCTATTCAAAGGACATGACATCAAGTCAGGACATGTCTGCAGTTCAGTCTGATATCAGAGATCAGGGGGACTTTAAGTAGAGAACAGGATGGCTAAATGTATTACAGACCCCAGTGTTCATGAGTATTAGGGACCAGAGCCACTCACGAGTCGCCTGTATCCTTGAATACTTGAGACTCCCCCTAAAAGTGCTTATAGCTGCTGGTCTTAATAGTTCAGACACCAAATATGTGAATGAATACGCACAGCGGAAACTGTCTTAGCACTACCACAGACAGCTCTTGAAGATACAGCCAGTTGGAACAAAGTCAAATGAACGGTGCTCCTGGATTGGCTGCTCTGCAAATGCTAGCTAATAATCTAGCAGCATTAGGATTAGCTACATTCGCTCCTCAAGCTGCATTTTCCTTCAGCAAAAATTTAAGGAAAAGTGAATTTTCCTTCACTTTGAAGGAAAATTTTGTCATTTAATATCCCAAAATGTTATTAAACTCCTAGCGTCAGCTGGTTAAGACATTACAATTAATGAGAAATGGCCAAAAAACTGATTTCTATGTCTGTGTGTAAACCTGCCAACTTTATTTTGCTTTCTTTCCCCCCAAACTGAACATTCTGGATTAGTGTCACCACAGTAACTGAATACACAATTCAGCCCATATGCACACACACACCCTTAAGCTGTGTCCCCAAGTGCTTTCCACTATAGCAGCAGTAATAATTATTAGGACAGTTGCAAACCTATGCCAGAAAATTATCATAAGCACTGTATTGCTCTTTTTTTTCCTTCTTCTTCCTCCTATCCAAAGGATTGGAACAGAAAAGAAGAAACGGGCAGAAAACAAATGTAACCCCCAAGACAACACACAACAAACAGAATATTCAAAAGAGGACAGAGCTACGGTATGGAAAGGCAGAAAAACGTCTCGCTCTGAGAATCCAAGACTCGCCAGTGGCAAAGCTGCGCACGCTTACAAATCCAAATTTGCCACCAATTTGCTCTTGCTGGGATTTCTGGAGGGGGACGGCAGCTTGTTTGTGTCCTCCCAAACCCTCCCCCCCCCCACATCCCTCTCAGGCCCCTGTCAGAGACTTGGAAGGGCTCAGGAATTGGGGCTTATGGGAAGAACATGAAGAGTTACGATACAGAAGCGAAAGCACCTTCACCAGGACGGCAGAGCAACATCCGTACTCATCAACGCTCGTGCATTAATACTCATTTTTAAAACCACTTTAATGGCCGTGGTAAACCTCCCAGCCCCCGTTCACTTCACCACCACCACCAATATTCTCCAGCAGAAAGCCACAGTTTTCAATTTCTGACGTGAGAAAACGACAGGGGGGTAAAAAGCCTCTTCCAGCGTTACATCGTTTCTACTTTATTACGAGTCCTGTGGGAGAATAGCGGCGCAGCTCTGCAGCCAAGCTATCTGTTTATATTTTCTTTACAAGACTATATTGGAATTATAATTGTGTTCTATGGCGCCTTCTTTTGGTGCCTTGCTCTGCTTAAAGGTCCTGTGGACCTGGGGAGATGAAGAAAAATGGACCCCTTTTGAGGAATTCGATTACTGAGAGAAGAAAATGCAGCTGCACACCGGCCTCCTCTGTTTTTTTTTTTTTTCTTCTTCTCTCTCTCTCTCTTTTTTTTTCTCCCCCCTTTTTTCTCTTTTTTCCTCCAGGTGCCAATCTGTGGGGATGCTGGATATTAGAGCTGGAACGGCACTGACGCAAACGTGCCGGAAAATAATTCCTTTGTGCAACAAAAGTGGAGGAGAAAAGGGAATGTATGAGAGGAGGTTCATTATGAATTAAATGGCTTAAGAAGCCTCCAACATGTTTCCTGCCACTGACCCTGGACTCTGCCGCAGTGATATTAATTGCTTTATTGACTCGTGTGATGGTTGTTTGAGTTTTTTTTTTTTTTTTCTCCTACCAGAAGACGCTGAAGCGCTTTTTATGGAGAAGTGATGCCATGGGGATTCTATTCCCAAGTAGAAAACAAGTTGCAAAAACAAATAATAAACACAAATGTACAAAATCTTAAATTATTTCTACGCACTTTTGAATGCAGCCTTTGATTCATAATTCAACAGAGAGGAGTAGCTGAGTCTTTTGCATACAAGCAACTACAGGCAGTTCTGGTTCTGTTTGACATCACTTACTCCGAAGAATATTTTCAAACTCTTTTATTTTGTTCTTGAAAAATGAAATACCAAAAAAAAGAAAAAGAAAGAAAAGAAGAAAGTTTTATCGCTCATCACGACACAATGTAAAACCCAGGTTACACGCACGCGCCCTAAATATTCCATCACAACATGGATAATTACTGATATTCTTGCAGCTCGACTACATTGCGCAGTGCACTCGAGTGAGACAGTGAATTTGTATCCTTAATAATGTTTGGAATTAATTAAAATGCAAAGCCACGAGCGCAGGGCGCAACCACAGGTGGCGGCGGAGAGAGCGCGGCGAGAACAGCCGTGATGGCTGCCTGCCTCAATCACTCACGTCCAGTTAACCGACAACTTCTAATTTTATACTCATATTAATCATATTAGATATTTTTTTTTTTTTTGTCTTTTATTATCATTATTATTATTATTTTCCTTTTTAACTACCATTACAATGAGATGGGTTTGTCACTTTTACACGACAATTTCCTGTGTGATATTATTCTGTCAATAAGTAATTACTTGCTTGGTAAATTGCTGTGCAAAATGTTCATCGGAGGGGAGAAGATCCATATCAATTGTTCATTTGCATAATGCAAATGAATCCTGCGAGAGGGGAAGAAAACAATGCTGCTGCCGTCACTGACAGTTTGGATGCCAGAGACGCTGCTGGAGACGCTGATGTGACTTTAGTAAAGAGCAAAGAGCAACTTTACTTCCATCAGCGAAGTCACTGCACTGTACTTGTAACGACGCGTGTCTCAATGTTAGAGGTTTAAGTCTTGACATTTGGTGAAGTGCGTGTATTGGAATGAAGGGTATGAGGTTCGGTTGATCTGTGGGTAGAGCAGGTGAACGTTCCTGTTACCAGTCCCAAAAACATCTCGAAAGACCAAATCACCATGGCAATGTTCACACATCAGGTCTTGATGCTCTACAGTACAAACGGTGTATGATCCCAATGAGACTGATAGATGTAGAGCAATCTGTGTCACAAAGTGGCACAGTGTCTACGGAAGTAATAATAGATGCCATCATCTATGGATCGCTTTTAAAGTTTCTCAGCAGTGGAGCCAACGCTATCGTCACAAGATCATAGCAAGACAGAGAAAAAAAAAGACATTTTGTGGCTCATTAGGAACAACTTCTGCAGAGGACTTTGTTTGGACTCTGTTGAAACTAAGAGTGGTGTGATCGGGATTGGGATTGGGATGTAATCTGCATCACTGACAGAATTCTTTCATAATTACACGTCAGTCACACCCCGATTTACCACTTCGGGCTTCTTCTGGTGCCGAATCATGATGCAAACTGTAGATGCTTTGAAAAAGAAAATCAGATTTAGTACCAAACACAGAAGTGGCACAAATCAGATTTTTTCAGGGAGTGAAAAGATCAGATATATACAAACTAAAACAAAATTTGGATTTGGGTTAGGTTGCCTGCTGTGTGAACCGAGCCAACAATGGGGTGAATGCCCCCACCAAGCGACTGAATACTTATTAGCCAAATGAATCAGAAATGAGGTCGGACTTTCTTCAGTTGGATGAACTCAAACCTTTCAATAGGTGGAGGATTGAAAGGTTTGGGGTTTCAAAACTTCATTCCTGCCAGACGCTAAGTCATGCTAAGGCAGTGTTTGCCTAAGGCACATCTTCCTACGACACTAAAACATGATGGAGATGTAAGGAGGTCTAATCTCCTGGCTCCTCCGCCTCACAACCACATACAATTTAGACTCTGAAAGAAAAAAAGAAAGAAAACTGAAGAAAAATAGTATTTGATGACTGGAGCTAGGGTTTGTGAGTACTTATCCATTTGCTGACACATTAGCAGGGGATGAGGTTCCCGTCACTCCATTAGGCTTCCCGTTTATAGAGTAACAGCATTTTAGCCTCCTGTTTACTTAATATGCAGGATCCGGCCCGTCTATTTGTTTCTAATCAACTGATAAGACGAAAGGCCTTTTCTACGGCCCCCGGAGGATGTAAACCAAACTCCTAATGGTCATTAGTAGCAATTATGTCCCGTAACTGGCACGCCCCGGCCTGCTTTTGCTGCGTTTGCTGCTTAGACGCGTGTTGATCTGCCTTGGACACAAGGGACCAGAACTCCAGCTTTGGAGCGATTTAGAATATGCTTCCACACGCAGAAGCTAACAGCGTCTCCCATTTACAAGTGGATAAGTTCACTTTCCTGTCTGACTCCCTGCTGTGATTGGGATACCTTCCAATCTGCGTAAAGGCATTCCATGCATTGACTGAGCGCTCGCAGTTTCCATCTGAAAGCCCAGTGACACCAGGCTGCTGCATGACTTCAGAAGAACCCTTCTATTCTCTGTCGCCTTTTGAAACCATCTATTACACACCACTCCGACTGTAATGTAATTGCCGTGTTGTTCAAGACATCTTGAGGACACCCCAGGAAGAAACAGTGCGAGTCCATCCCAGCATGCCGGGGCATCTCGCAATTAGCCAGCTCCTTTTCATGCCGGAGCATCCAGGACTTGCCATTTTTATGCAAAACCACCAAGTTCAAACGGCCCTAATCCTCGGATCTGAGCTGCAGGAGAATGTATTGATGAACACAAAGCCTTGAACTAATAGACCCTTTCAACATGCAAAATTATGAATGCCGTTCATGCTTTTGTATATAACCACATGTAGTGAGTACTAAAGTCCAGGATATATTAATCCTATGTTGACATGGAAAAAAAAAATCTGGATTTCTTATGTCTTTGCAGAGTAAATACAAAAAGTAATTTTCAACATTTTAAACTTTCAACTTGGTCATTTGTTAAAAAATAACCCACACCTTTTAAAAGATGAATACGTGGTAAAGCAATATTTTTTAGGAAGCAGAGTTTAGTTTCAGCCAAATGAGACAAACAAATAACTGAAAGACCTGTCTGACGATACGACCTGCACGAGTTCACCAAGAGGTGAGAAGTAGCCTGGTAAAAACCAGAGCCCTGTTATTCACTTTGCTTCACACAGAGTCTGGACCCTTGACTATTGAGAAACGATTGCTTGCTAGAGAAACCTGGTCTGTGTCGAAGTTTAGAAAGATTGGATCTGATTTTACCCAACTGCTAACGTTTTAGTCAAAGCTGCACCCAAAATTAAGGAATAAATTGTTCTATCATCTTTATCGTTATCACATTAGAGAACTGGAAAATATTGTGACAAAACTTTCAATCCATATTGTCCGCCCTTAAATTTGCGAGCTCAATCGCTACACTATGAAGCTTACTGGAAAAACATCAACTGGTTGGCCTGGGAGAAATGCTATCGGAGAAAATCCAGACGACTGAAGTGAGATGAGAATCGAATTGCATAAGAACCCAACAGCCAGGCCGGGCGAGACTCAATGTCAAGCCTTTTCTACGGTTCTGGAAAGCTGCACTGAGAGCAAGTATCTACTTATGGAGAAATCTAGTGGTGAACCTTCCCAGAATTCACCAGCCCATCAACATTAGGACAGGAGGACAGCAATAACTCATCCAGACATCACAAAAAACCAACACATGTAATTGAGAAAAAAAAGGCAACAACAGAAGCTCGGTCTGATGAGGATCTACAAAATTAACCCATCAATCAAAGGTTCTGGTTTTAAAGATATTGATGGCCTTAATTGGCAAGTGAAATCAAAACATCATCAGTCTAAAAGTTACATTATCAGATGTGTGAGAACAGAAACACAAGTACTGACCATATGTTGTTGTATGCAGCTGTGTAAACAGGGCTACACAAAAGCCTCTCTTTCTCTCTCTCACACACACACACAAGCCTCGGTGGTGACAGGGGGGGGGCATTGTCAGAAAACTAATAAAGAGGCAGTGTTGCCGCGGTGCAGTAATTACACATCCTAGGATATCAGCACAGTATTTATAAAAACACCGGGCATCACCAAAGAAGAAAAGGTCATGGAGACAGATACAGCATTAGCATTTTGAATGTATACACACCGAGGATGAGCTGCAGGCGCGTCAGCAGGCGTGCACGGTTACACTAACATTACAAAAAAACCCAAAAGAGATAATGTCATGTTTTCTTATCTGGCCACTCAAAGAAAGACATAGACCGTGTGGGTTTGTGTTTGCGTGCACATCCGTGTTTATGCGACCGCGCACCAGGGGAAACGGCGATAAACATGGGCACGTCTTGGCAAAGTGGTGATTGGAGCTGGCGCCGGCGTCTGTAAACACAGAGAGGCAATTGGGACGGAGGGAGACGTGGACCTGTGTGACCGATTCCGTCCGGATGGACCTACAATGGGTTGGCCCGAGTTGCCCAAACCGCCTCAACAGCAAATCGTTCAAAGATCCATGGAGCCGTCGTAATCTTGCTCCCTCACCACAGCTGTCCCTCTCTTCGCCACGCTCGGTTGGGTTTTTCTGTGACGCAGATAAAGCACAGAAAGTAACATAAAAGGGCACTGTGCCATTTGGCTGAGTTCCTTCTCTTAGAAGTGAGGAGGCTCATCTCTCGAGACTTACAGAGAGGGGGGTTTCCCTCTAAGACTCCACTCCTTGTGTGTATTTGAGGTTCGAAAGTGTCTTTACACATCTTGGGTTTCCTGCTTTGGTTCTTGAAAAATATTCTTTCCCAAAGGATAATATGGTTGACAAATTTGTGTTTGTGAATTTTTAATTCAGTTTAGTGTTCACACACACCAACGAGGCACCAAGTGAGATGTATGACTGCGCCCCTAAAGCCACAAACACATAGAAGCTGTTTTATCACAGGGATACAGGCGTCGCCACAGGCAATGTGCATGCATGGTTGGAGAGCAGAGTGTGGAGGTACAGGGACTGCTGGCGTAACACGCCGCTGAAATATTACAGATATTAACGAACAAAAGATTCATCGTGCCGCGGTTTAGACTTTCGCTTCAGCTTCCACCCACTTACATAGGTTGTGTAAAGTGGGATTTCCCAATTGTCTGTAAGTGTGAGTTCGCTCTGCATGTCTATGTGTGTTGAACTGTGAGAAATCGGCAGCCTGTGAAGGTGCAAATCTCCTGGCTTGTAAACTCTGGGTGGACTCCAGAAGTCCTGTAACCCTCGATAGAATACTTACATATTAAGCTTTTACTCTTCTTTGGAATCCAAAGACATAAAGTCGCAGACCCTGACCATGTTCTCCGGGGCGATCATATCGTTGGCTTAGATTGACAGTATTATGTAGTTTGATTGTTGCAAATTGTGTGGGTGAGGTGTAATGTATTCTAGCTGTAAATTTCAGTGACCACACAGCCTGTAAACCAGCTGGTGGGCTGAAATTCTGAGTAGTTCTCGTTCCCACCTGCTGCTTGACATTTGAGCACTTTAATTGTTTCTCTCTGAAAAGACTCAGTCAACGGGTTCACCCCGAGCTGAGGTTACTGGACTAAAACACTTCTATTGACAAACCTGCCTTCCTTTTGTGTGGCACACACATGAAATATTAAGAGGGCTGCCATTGTTTAAGGGATTTTTATTTTATTTTCTTGCTAGCGAGGTAGGCTTCCACTTTCAGGAAATTCGGCTGAGTTCAACCTTTGTGCTTTCACTTTAATAAATGCCTTTCAAACCAAAGTGTGAATTAACCCTTGGGATTGTTGTAGAATGACAGTAATGACCACCAAGGCCTGATCAACCGCTTTACACAGCAGACAAGGAAGTCATTAAAGCTTCCGCTGCACATTTTTAATTCAGTTGCCATCATTTAAAGCCTCTTTCCGTTCAGTACATCTGAAAAATCCAGAGTGGATGCCCATCCCTCCAGCTTTTTGTTTTTGTACGAGATTGTTTTTTTCTTGGGGTGACACTTTAAGGAGGGAATCTCAGATATCTTTCTTCCTAAAAATGTCCCCAATCAGAATAAACATACAGTTCTTCCAGAAGTTTCTGAGTCGCTGAGGAATAATCTTTATCTGAGGCCTGAAATTCCTCAACTGAGTGTTTTTGAAGCGGAGGCGCAGTAGCTGAACTTTGAGTTCTCATCAGGAACTGATGTCACCATTGAGGTGACTCAATGGTTGGATTGAAGTCGAACTGTCGACACGTGGTTTCGGGACGTTCAATTTCATACACACAAAGACACACCAAAAGTAGCCTTGGAAATTCCTCCTGCTGACAGTGGACACTCTCATGGTGTTTTGGTGTATGTGTGCTTTACAAAAGTAAAGAGAGCGATCACGGAAGAGAGGACCAACTTCACAGGAAAAAGGAAATAATGACAGACGAGCTGCAACATCTTCCATGTTATCGAGAGGAAAAAAATATACATTAGCTGTCAGTAAGACGCTCTGAAGGGGAGCGTTAATGTTTTAGTCTAAGAATACGTACTTAGTGCACTGCCTCGGACATTTGTTCGTCAATGCTATCCTCTTGCAGAAAAAACTGGCTCAAAAAAAAAACTCTCACAAGATGCATCAGGCTTCTTCCCACATTTATTCTCAAACAACAACTTTTGTTGTTATTATTTTGGTAAAGCTTTGTGTTTTTAGCAGGTATCCCTGACTCTGGGCTCATGTCTGTATCTTCAGCTCATTCTCCTACCCCCAACCGGTCAGGGCAGATGGCCACCCATCCTCCGTCTGGTACCGCTGAAGATTTCCTTCCATTAAATATCCTCAAAAACACGCGCTGCCTACTATATGGTCTATAATTACTAATTAAAGAGACTTTATCATCCGTTGACTTTCTGAGCTAAATAACTTCTTTCCATTTACAAATTGCCATATTTCTACAAAATACAATAAAAAATTATATGTAAACACTGGAGAGAGTAATGCTGAGACTAAAATATTCCAGTCATACTGTACTATACTGTACTGTACTATATTGGCAGCAGTAGTCATGGTGAACGCGGCTCGCCTTGTATGTTTTCACATTCTTGCTTTAAATCATGTATACGGCAAAAGTGTGACACTGTGGCAACATCTATATAACTATTTTATCACGCTGTCAAGATCTCATGCCACCCAATAAACTGTAAACAAACCAACCTCCTCTGTGAACGAGGCTGGAACCAAAGCAGAACATTTCACCAATTAGTAGGTCGCCATGGACACCTGGTCTGGAGGCAGGTTGAGCTCCCACGTTTCAGTCAGCGGGTGCAATAGGAGCTGAGCCTCTGCTTCTACAAACTGTTGTAAAGCAGTTTCATCACGGTTTATCCTCCCTAAGTGACTCAATCGTTCGGCCCGAGGTTCTGCCGGGAATCATATCAGTGTTTTTATTCCAGCACTCCAGCAGGTTTGATGCCTGTGTCATGAAGTCATAAGTGATCTTAGTAAAGCCTCATCCGACCTCAGTTGACCATGCTCTTTCATCAAAACCACGTGTGAGGATGTTCCACTAATTGGATGCTCTATTATTCATGATAGCTGACGTTTTCCTTAGAATGTTATGTTCCAACAATAGGGGAGCGTTGGTTGTAAGCAAAGATTTGTTAATATTTCATCAGATGGACCCATCCGTTCATGTCCACTCGCCGCACACAACAACAAGCGCTCGCGGCGAGGGATGAAAGCAATTAGGCGGACTTCGCCGACAAAAGGCCTCTGGCCCCTAAAAGCTTTTCACATGTTCCTGGCGTCCTCCATTCGCTGCCCTCCGCGGCTCGTTTTCACAGCGGAGAGGGCCGACGTCCCCGTCTCTCTGTGGTGCAGGACGCGCGCGCGCCGGGCCTCTTTGAGCACAATTTCAACATCCAGTGCGCTTGGCCCTGATTCCCATAAAGCATTCATGATTCATCTGGATTTTATATTATAACGTTTTGAATTTTTCATGCTGCTCCTCCTTCCACAACCACCACCAGCACCCCATCCAACTTTCCACCACCACCCTGTTTTTTTCTGATCTCGCTAGGATAAAAAGGAAGACTTAATCAAACATTGGAGGAGGGGAAAAAAAAAAAAAAAAAAATAGAATTCCAAAAGAGTCATTTTGACTCTCGTACACACACACAAGGAAGCATGTATTTTCATCACCACCACCTGGTCAAAATTAATTGAAAAACCTGTTCCACCTGTGGTGGCGCTGCACCAAGAACTAGTGAATGAAACGATATGGAAACCTCTGAAGAAGACCCTTCTTCACAAAGTTTAAACAGAAATTGAGTGGCGTCAGATTTTAGCGGTTGCTAGATTTCTCTTTTGTCTTTGGCAAAACACCACGAGCCATTTCTCCTGTTAGCGCTAGACTCTTGGGTTTGTTTTGGTTGCATTTACCCAGAATGCCCTGAACTATAGTTTGCTTCCTGCTTTTGGAGCGGTCTCTGGTCCCCTTGGCATTCACTTGAACTGAGACCCAAGTTTGTACCAGACCAGAGTTTCCTTTTTCGGTCCACATTAGAGTTCAATATTGCACAGTCACATCTCACAAAGCAAACCAGACTTTCTAAGCAAACAAAATAAAGTTTGATTAAATCGGACTAAGCAGAATGGTAGATTCGATTTAACTGGGGACCAAAATTGCAACATTTGCTGGGGTTCACTTTACCACCGTTAAATACAATCAGACCCTTAGAAATTTCTGTGAAAACCTCTGAAGGAGACACTGAGCGCAATTTCTGTCTTCACAAAATCTAAACAAAAACAGTGATGTCAGATTCACTCTGTTTCTTGGCTTTGGCAATTTCTCCCACCAGCACTAGGCTAGCACGCTTGCTTTGGTTATATTTCACAGTATGCCACACCTTTTGGTCCTCTTCTTGTTTTTGGAGTGGTCTTCGATGGCTTCTACTTATACATTCGAACTGCGTCAGAGGTCACTTCAACCGAACCGAGACAGAGGTTTGTAGGGGAACCAGAGTTCCCTTTTTTGGTCTTCAGAGTTTGATTGTGCATTCACTCTTCCCCAAACTAACCGGAGTTTCTCGACAAACAAACTAGAGTTCAATTAAAGTGAACTAAACAGTGTTGGTGTGAATGCATCCTTAGACACACAAACACATGGAAATGCTATTATTAGAGGGACACAGGTGTCCCCTCCAGCCTCCAGGATAAAGTATGGGGAAGGTGGCGGTTTGTGTTCTGGCCTTTTGCACCCCATCTCCTCTATCCCCTATTATTCCAGCTATCTTTTTGTTCTTTCTGCAGAAAGGATCATTAAACTGAAATGATTCATTTGCAGGAAAGGTCAAAGCCACAGTCTGTTGGCACCCAGATACCAGAGTCGGGGACGGTTGCACAGAGTGAGAAGAGCTTCCAGAGAACAGGGCCATTGATTCTCCATCTTTTTTTGTGATTGAGGTGAGCAACCCTGAGCATTTTGCTCAGGACTGATGACAATCATCTTTAATGCCTGTTACAGGTGAAGACACAGATCTCCAAGTAAATGTCACATCCTTTTGTTTACTGATGTTGCTTTTACTGTGTGAGGCATTCGTGGAGAGTGAAGAGGAGGAGCTCAGGGAGCAACTGATGAGAGGAAGAGAAGAGAGGACTGCTGTCTTTCAAGGGCCTGAAATAGGCTGTCCACCTCCCACCCCCTTCCACACCACACCATCCGTTTCCAGAACTGCCTCCTCATTGTCTCTCCTCCTCCAGCCCACGTGCGCTCCAAGCAAACCGCTGGAGCCCAACGCACATCCGCGAGCGCGCACACAATAGCAACATCCGTTCTTAAAGAGATTACTCCGGCAGTCCCAGTTTGGCTAATGGGACGCGTTTCGGAGCAGAGGCGCAGGGATAAGCTGCCTGCAGCCGCCCGCAGCATTTTACGTACGCTTGGATCCGTCAATAGGAGAGGAGCTTCCCAGGGAGCGGAGCCAAGCACGGAGCCCACGAGAGCCCACGAATCCTGCAGGAATCCGGAGCCGCTTCTGCAACCACGTCAGAGGCAGGGGCCAATTAGCAGGTTTCAGATAATCATAAGCTTTTTGATTTGAATAATCAGATTTGGGTAATCAAAACCTCATTTACAGTGGCTAATTCTCAACCACTGAATCAATGAGAAAATGAGGTCCGTACTCAGATGCAATCAGAATACGGACCAGAATTATTCTCCTCTTATTTTCTTTATTCAGACTTTTTTTTTCTCCTGGCAATCCTATGATTTGTTTCTAACATCAACGATAAGTATGGAGCTGTGTGAGACTCTCATGGTATGATGACCTTCAGTTTAGGGGTGGGTGACATGGACTTAAAGTTTTATCACAATATTTTTGATGTACTATGCGATAACAATAAAAGTTATAAGGACTGTTTATTACATCTTTTGAGGTAACTATATGACTGTATGTCACAGCAATTGTAGCCCCACAAACACAAATAATGCTCTTGAAAAACATTCTCATGTGTAATGCATGTTTTTATTATACCAGTCTGCTCATGCTAGCTGTATTTTCCAAAATATTGGTATTTATTGATGCTTTCATTGAACAAACAGTGGAAAAAATAGCAAAACTAACAATAAGGACAGGCTTAGGAGTTTTTAAACTTTATTACCTGAAATTTATTGTGGCAATAATAAATCTAAATTCTTATGAAAAATTTTATCACTGTAGAGGATATGATAAATGCCCATGCCTGCTTGAATTAAAAGACAAAAAAAAAGACAATTATGTAATTAATTTTAATTTTATATAAAGCAGAAATGCATATTTAATTCCTACAACTCTTAAAATTCTTGAATAATCTTTTGACATTGGGCTTAAGCTTAGCAGCAGTTCTAAGTAATTTTAAGCTTTGTACATATTTTGTTAAAAAACTAATTTGTTATTTTGCCTTTCTGCTTATAAGTAATAAGTAATAGCATAATAAACTAATCTAGGCTGCTTATTAGCTTGAAAACCTTCAGTCATTTCATTCACATAGAAGACACTTATAGATTACTAGTTGTCCCAAACTATCCAAAGTTGAGCTGTGCTAGCCATGCATGGCCTCTGCTGAAGTTTTATTTATTTATTTATTTTTATCTGCACCACCCCAACATCTTTACTGGGTAAAATGTAATTTGTAATTTCACAAAACAATCTGTGGACACTGAACCACGAACAAGACGGGGCTCCACTCATTCATGGTGTTTGTGTATATCAAAAAATGCCTGCTGATGCATATTTCACATATGCCAGTGATCGTATTGGAGCCACGTTGCCACCACCTAGTGGTCAGGTTATGCACAACTGTATCCGATTTAGCCAAAATCGCCCACATTTACATCAAATCTAAAGGAAATATTCAATGGATAATCTCTCTCTCTCTCCATATATATATATATATATATATATATATATATATAATCTGTTGGCAAAACAAAAATATCACTTTTTAGAATAAACAGTAAACAAATCTAGTCAAAAAGGGAAGTAAAACCTTATCATACCTTGACATCAGTAACCCGGCATACGTTATTTAGCAATAATTAAATTATCAACACAGGGCAAAATGCAGACAGGTTTAAATCTGTTACAGCTGCAAATTCATCTCATAATTATATAAATTATACATAATTTCAATTTAGCAGCCTCCTGCTTTAGGAGACCAACTCAGACAAGACAACGTGGCAGCCAGGTCTTTGGGGTGAACCACTTTAATTCCTATAAATTAGTTAGAGCAAAGTTCAAGGCAGAGAGCCAGATGATTTAGCCCAATAAGCGCTCCACCTCCACACAGCCAGCGCAGGCCAAGCCCCGGTGAGCGGCGCCGAGCGAGGCGGGCGAGAGGAGATGAGAGGCGAGGGGAGGGGAGCCAGTTAAGCGAGGGCAGGGATGGAGATTTAGACTTAATGAGAGGTTGGGAATTCTCTCCTGTTTTCACATTTTATTTTAGCCCCGAAACAGCCAGACTCCGCTGACCGGCAAACGCTGACAGGGGAGCGTGCTAATCATCGCGACGCAGTCCTGGGTGCAGCCGTAAAGGGGAGGAGGTTTGGGGGGGGGGGATTTGCTAGGAATTAGCAGTGATGTAGAAGCTCGGGGAGAGTGGCCTCGCGTCAGACCCCCTTCACCGTACAACACAGATTTAATCACGCCAAGCCACAGATGTGACTGATAGCGGCAAGCCTGTTATTTTGCCCAGGGACTCTGAAGCCGTGTGAAATGATGTGCTTTCCTGTTAAATTATTATTGCAGCTGATGCATGTACACAGGAGAGCGCGGACGGAGCGTGCCTTCTCATGATACGCCGAGCGGAAACCTGATTTCAACTCCCATATGAAAACCAACAAGAGAAGGGGGAAAAACTGCAGCGTGCAACAGAAAAGACTGGAGTGAATTTCACAGCGAGCTGCAAAAGTATTCACAGTCCTTGAACTTTTCCACACTTGGTCACGTCAAAACAAAAGCGCAGGGTGTTCAGTTGGGTAGTGGAAGGAAGATGGTACATCCTTTTTTATTATTATTTATTTGCTTTTTCAAAGGCAAATCTTTAACTTGTAGCACAAAATTTTGTAAGAATTTTGAGAATCAGCAAAATTTTTACTCTGGAGGAGTCACAGAGATACAAAATTTAGGTGGGATGTTCTGCAGACAGGACAAACATTAACCACAGATCGTAGCTCTATAGGAAAACATTTTGCTGAAAGCATCACAGGAAGTTCTGGTTGCAGTTTGCAATGTCAACTGATATCCAATGTTTGAGCCTACGTGCAAAACTGTTTGGCAAAATAAAAAATAAAAAAAAGAGCTTGAACACACCATCCATATTTTGAGATCTGGCGGTGGCAGCATCATGCTGTGGAGACAGGTAAGCTGGTCAGACTTGATATGAGACAAATGGAGTAAAGTACATGGCGACCCTGGGAGAACACCTGTTAGAGGCCGCAACACCGGGGTGTCCCAACTTTTTGTCATGTGGGCAAAAATCATCGCTGAAAAGTAAAATGAAATAATGAAAACAGTTAAAATCAGAAAATCTTCTCAGTCATAAACCAAGTATAAAATACTCTGAATAAATACCTGCCTGTTTACTGTAAAATTAAAGGAAAAATAAAAAGATAGGTTTTGAAAAGATAAATATTTTCTGGCGTACAACATTTTTTATTAAGACATTTTAATTGATGCTAGGATTTTTGTTAATTTAAAAAAAAAAGAAAAAAAAAAAAAAGAAAAACTCTTCATCTGCATTAATCACCTGAGCTGGAGGACCAAACTTGTCGTGTTCTTGAACTGGGACCTCAAATGCCATTCAGCACAGCCGCCCCCTGCTGCTCTCATATTAAAGAGTCTCGGGTGGAGATTCACCTCCAAGGAGGTCAACAAAACTAAGAGCTTTAGGTCAAAGCATTCAAAGGGTTGGCATGACCCAGTCAAAGTCCAAACCTACATCCAATTAAGAATCAGTGATGAAACTTGAAAACTTAGACTCAGAGAGAGTCTCAGTTTATTCTGACTGAGCTTGAGCTATTTAGCAAACAAGAATGGATCCAGTCCGTACACCCACACAGGAACACTTGCAGCTTGTATATAATTAGCACTGTATCAATAAATGAACTCAGATTTTCTTCATTTTGGCCGATCGGCTGATATTTAATTGATCTTATCCGTCTCTGTAGAAGTTTAAAATCAGCCACCGTCTCCTTTTGCTGTGGAGTGAGAGAGAGCTGACTGACACACCCACCCACTGGGTCACATCTGCACCGCAAAGTTAAAAATAATCACCCAGCTGTAGCTAACTCAATGACTTTGTTTCTATATTTAGCAACTTTTTATGGAAAAATATTGTTATTGGCCAAAATTAGAATCAAGATTTTTTAAGATCAGAGTTCGGCCAGAAAACTACGACGAGTTCAGCCCGACACATAATGAGACCATTCCACATTTCTCCCATTTATATTTGTGAAAAATATAGAAAACCACGTAGTTCTTTCTTCTGCTTCACAATTAATCACTACTTTGTGTTGGCCAATCATATAAAACCCAGAAGAAACACAGTGACTTGTTTGGCTACAATGTGACAAAACATGAGGCGTGAATAACTCCCATCATGCACTGCGTTCTAAGAGTGACAGATATGCCAAAAGGTAAAAAAAAAAAAGAAAAAAAGCCGCTTCAGCAGCGCCGCTAAATCGCCGGAGACTGGCCGGTTAAAATAAAAACACTTCACAATAACATTTAGGATGCGGGTAATATCAGTGTATGGAGGGGGAACGTAATAATGCCTGTGAGGATAAGGTCACCTGTAAATTCGAAGCGCTAGAGATTTCAACTTGCTCAAATGCACACATAATGCGGTTTGGAGAGAAATCTCTCATAAATATGACCACGCTGACACCTCGGCAAATGTTTGCAAAGATACGGCTGCTATAAAGCCTGGCAGGCGCATTGTATTTACTGCTCCACACACACACACACACACGCACACGCACACACACCAACACAGCCCTTCTTGTCTAAATATACTCCATCCAGGCCTGTGTCTGCTCATCTCATTTGAGTCTGTCTGGACTTGGACGCACACAGACATACCAGGCTTGTCGTTGATGGGAAGCCCGACGACGACACAAAGGCACGGACGACCTGTCAAGCTCTTCAAGGGCAGCGCTAATGCGATCCCACGGCTCCATCAGAGCCGTCCCCGCGCCCGGCGTTCTATTACAGACCGGGAGGGAGAGAGATTGGAAAGGACCGGGGACCGGAGGGGGGGAGACTGTGACCACGGTCCATTGATGTAATGGCCCTGCTGGCGTTGGTGATATACTATCCAGGTAGGGCCTTCGGGGAAAGAGGCGAGCCCACCGAGCCAGTCGAAAGGGGAAGGCAGAGAGAAGCAGCAGACTGAAAACTGTTAGCATGTGTTTCTTTTTTTAAAAATTACACATGAGGTAAGGATGCCGATCTGAGACTAGCAGCTCAATACGGATCTGTGTGGCACAGCTCGAAGGGAGATTATAGAGCTGTGTGGTGTTTTATTTATGTATTTATTATTTTCCAGGAGCTGATGTGGGTGTGAGAAAGCAAATGGAACCAAGTCCAACAAAAACACTGATGGGCTTTTCCCTTTCCAGGATTTAATAACAGCTTTCCGATTCAACCCTCTCTCGGCAGCTTTTTGGAACCTGTGTCTAATTTCGGGCTGCGTTTCAGAACGTATTATATCTGAGCCAATGCTTGTAATTTACGTGTCATAATGGCTATCAATCACCGGCAATATTTTGGCTAATATTCTCATTAACTCCCACTCCTCATCCATCAATCAAAGGCAGAGCCAGACAGGAGGCTCAGCTGCGAGGGGAACTGGATGTAGATAAAGGTGTGGAGGGGATCGGCGCTCAGGCCGGCGACGGCGGCGACGGCCGGGCTCTGATCTGCCAAGCATCAACTGGGACTTTTGTTTCCAGGCTTCGGTCTGAACCCTGGTCTCGCCTTTAAAGTTCCCATCTCTGCTGAACGCCCTGAGAAATTTCAACAATGTCACTGTACCACACCCCATCAGCCCCGGGGGCGAGCTTACTCTGGCTCAAGAGTCGCTCTCTCCATAATCACCAAGTCTGAGCTGGAGAGAGGAGGAGGAGAACAGGAGGAAGAGAGAGAAAGAAAGATGGAGTTGGGATTTACAGAGTATCCTACATGTAGTCCCTGCAGTCCGAAGTGCATCAAGTCAGAATGTGATAGTATCTGTTATGGCATTTAAAAACCAACATAAACTGATTGAATTATTTTAGCTTTAAAGAGAGAAGCATCAATTATTCCTTCTGCTGCTAAAATAATACAAATCATTGATTATTACTGCGGACTGTTGACACTGACATTAACATCAGCACGTCTGCTGCTGCAACATGTGCAGCATTGAATAGCTTCGCCGATATGATAAATCCTTTTAGCACCACGATAGTCTTTTCCAGCGTCAAATCAAATCGATTTTTGAAAACCAAAAACGTACCAGGAGAAGCGGCTTTGTCTTCCATCTCTCCTATCTGCGGATGTGCTGTTAGATCTACAGGCGTACCAGAAACACAATACGAAGGTTCCGGTTCTGGACTTTTGTATGCAAAAGAGAAAACTGCAGTTAATTGCGTTGAAATTTTTAAACTCCCAGCCCTGGTTCTGTATGGACAAATTTTTCAGTATTTTACCCGTTGATCATCAATTAAATCAATTAAGGAAAAATTGACCTGTTCTGCTTTGTGGCTGGTGCGTCTATTGGGGGTCTACCAACGTGACATTAGCTGACAGTCGTAGAGTAGTGAAGATATTACGCCACAGTTTTGAACCAGCGTTGAAGTTGGTGGTCCTTACACCTCTAAGCAATGACTGTCAGAAAACAGACAAGTCGATTGGCAACAAGTTGACCAGTTGCGCTGCATTATGTTTTAACAAGCCAGAAAAAACACCAGCCATTAAAATGACTTTCAACAGCACAGAGGACACCAAGCGCAGTTTTAGTTTTTAACCCTCGGTTTACGTCAATATCCCTAACCAGGCCAAGTGGAGCGCATCAAACATTAACGTTTGAAATGAGTTTTATACACTGTCCTGGACAAAGCCGGTGCATTAACAGTCCAAAGCCAGGTGGTAAAAACAAAACGAAAAGCAATTAAAACCTCGACTCACATGAGCTGTGAAAATTTTACTTTATGAGATACAGAATCCAATAAATACATAAACACACGCAAGGAGCAGCTGCTTTTACAACACACTGAACCAATTAAATCTCCCCGAGATCTTTTTATTGGTTTCACCTGAATGCACCACGTAAATTGAAAAAACTAAACTGAAACATTTCAAAGAAGTCAGTCACAGAAATCCCTCCTGAGTTTGTTTTTTTCTTTCTTTTTTTTTTTTTTTGTAGGGAGCGCAGTCTACAAAATATCACCTTTAATTCCAGCAAAAAAAGCACCCGGCAGACTTCCAGAGCCGCTCCAGCCTGATGCCATGTCCCCCTCCGTCTGGTTGAGACAAGCTGCTCTCCAGCAGCTTGTTAAAACGATAAATCCCATGTTTTTTTCCTCAGAACACATATGATGAGGAAAGACAAAGCCATTTCCCCCACCTCTTACAGACGTATCCATTTTCTTTGCTGAATCAGTAATCAAAGCTTTTTTTCTCTCTTTTCTTTAGTCTGCATCACTGTCACTCCCTGCAATCTCACACTTCAGTCTGAACTGATGAATATTAATGGTTGATTACCGATTCTCTTTGTGGAAACATGTGCACGCACGCACGCACGCACGCACACACGCACACACACACACACACGCAATGCTGCAGCGGATGAAAGCGTTGGACAATGGGATGAAGGATCAGTCAGATTAGTGCATCTACACTCCATTTCAGCCCTGGAATCCATCATTAGCAAACCAAACAGGATCCGTGTTAAATGATCTGAAGTAAAGGAGTTTAGAGAAGTCATGACTAGAAAAAATAAATAAATAAATAAAAACTCTCAGTGTAGACTACCATCAATCTGCCAGGCACTACAAAGGGGGAACACATCCGGATATCTCTTTGGTGCAAACGCAGCAATTTGCACGCTGTTTGTCTTTTGTTCCAACACACTGTTTTGACTTTAATGGCCTGGTGTAATTGAGTTGCGTCGTTGTATGTTTTAATAATTGAAGCAGCTTTTGACTGGAGAGGCAGAACGGCAGGAGGACGAGGCCGACGGCTCGGATCAGACGCAGAGCCCCGACCTGGGGGTTTCATGGAGATAAAATCGTTTCCTGTTTCTTGGACAAATATCTGAATCTGAGCAGTTTGAGAGATTCTTATTGGGAGTCGTCTGATACCGATTCTGAGCCAGCAGGTAGATATGACGCTGCTGAGCACTATAAAAAGCACCAGTCTGAGGCCTTAGAGTCCAAAGCTTAACTCATATTCACTCTTTCCAGTTTGGGTATGCAAAGTTCTCCACATAGGATATTAAACAATTTCAGATTTAACCATTCTGAACCACAGAAATGATATGTGTGGTTCAGAAGTGAACCATACAAATCTGAGTGGTTTTGTGTGTTGTGGCCTCAGTTTGACTGTTTGATACTTTCTTCATATTTTAAAGTTTAAGGGAAGCAGAATTGGGACAAAATAAGACGGATGTGTTTAACAACCAGAAATAAGTTTAATAACCTTAAATTTACCTGTTTTCACTTATACAGTCATATTCCATAAAATTGTCAAATTAAAAGTTCCTTTTAAAACTTGACAACATTTAAACAAGTATAATACTTTTCATTAAGTCCACATTTTTCATCTCATAAAAATGTTTCTTTTTATTGGTCTGACATAATATTCCAATTTTTAAATGTCATCTATTCATTAACTGTCAGCAGAAAATCATCACAATTAGCATAAATCAATGGTAGAAAACATCCATTTGTGTGCAATTAATCTGTGTAATGTGTTTCACTGGTGTTGAAGTTCTTAAAATAAACTGACTTTTCAACAATATTCTAATTTATTGAACGGGTCTGTAGTGAGAGTGTTTGGAAGTTAGTGTGGATCGGCGTTTGGAGAGGAAGCAGTGAGAGTTCTGGCCTACCAACTCCTGCTCTGACCCATTCCAGAACCACAACACATTAAAAAGATAAAATACATCCTGCATGTTCAGAAAAAGATCAAATGACAGAAATATTCCCGTACATGCATCAAAGCGTGACGCTAACCTCTATCCGATTATCCAAATTAAATACATCAGAGGACAGGCTGCAGGTTGATGTGCTTACACACTGAAAACAGTGGGAGTTTTGACGCCTTCAGTGGAGAGAAAGGAATCAGATTTTTCAGTATTTGCTATACAGATGACCATTAATGCATTAATGCAGACTGTACGCTGCTGACCTTTTATCTGTTTTTTTACTGAGACGACGTCGAAGCAGAAAAACTCTGGCTCTCCAAATCCTTGCACCTGTACAGCTGCTGCTTATGGGCTCTCTGTCTACTCCATGCTTCCTCCTTGCTTCTGGAAGACTGAGTCTGTCTGCTTTCCCACATTTGCCTATTTCTGTTCTTAATGATGGGATATTTCTGAAGCACCTTTGGCTCATGATGAGTAATCCTTAAAATCCCCTCCAACTCTGTGTTCATTTTAAGCTACAGCCGAGCAACAAGCTTTCACAGCTGTCTCCCCGGCTTCACTTTAACAGGTACTGTATGTCTGCCTCGACCGACGCCAACGGGGCTGACGGGGGCTGACGAGCGCGTCGCTCACTGAATCACAATGTCAGGAAACGGTGCGCTGAAGAAGAAAAGAGAAAGGGGGGGAAAAAAGAGGGCTTGGGGGCAGCGGTGGTGGTGCCGCCATGAGTGAGGGGTACTGTCATGGTTCGTAGTTGTCCGTCTCTGTCTTCCACAATCCCCCCTATCTACAGCTCTCCTGTCTTTATGCTAATGCTCTGTGGTGAGAGAAAACACAGCAGATGGAACCCTGGTATGTAAGAAAAATAAAATCAATGGGATGATCTCTTCCTCACAAACATCGTCTCTTCCTCTGATTCACTTTGTCGGCGTAGGTGAGAGGAGTCGGGTCACGGGTGCGGATTAGGGAGAAGGAGTCGAATTAAGGCTCCGAGTTCGGTGGCTATAAACAAACTCTGTGATGGAAGGAGTCCAACTTCTGCCTCGACCTCCCTGATAATCGTCTGTGGCAGACACTGTGGAGGAAATCTAGCTAAACACCCAGAGAGCTATACGACCCATTTGAATCCCGCCTCCCACCCATTTGATTCATCTTTTAATTAAGCGTGAGAAACACGGGGAGGAAAAAAAGTGGAAAGAAAAGGAGACAGAGGTACAGAAAAGGGAGAGGGAGATTTATAGTCCTGAACCGATGTGGTGCCATCTTGGTCTAACTTATCTCGGCTCTGCCAGCCACACTCATGAGCACTTAACCTTGCAGTGAACGCAACCCATCATCAGCGCTTTGCAAAAAAGCCTAGCTCTCGCTCACTCTCCCCCAGCACCCCTCCGTTCTGCACTTGGTCCTCGCACTGTCCTTCATCAGGAAGGTACCTGTGACTAACCTGCCCTACAGACAAGTTTCCGTTGCATTAGCAGAGGCCTTGACAGAGAGCATCATTCACCATATGGACCGTAGACTGTTTTTGTACCTGCTATTCCCTGTAGAACATTTTCAACTCAGTTAATCACAAATTCTTCTCCCTCTCTCTTTTTTTTAATATTTTACAGAAAAAATAGAGAAAAACATGATTATGTAACAGTTTGCCAGGTGATATACTGAGCTTTCGACGCTCTGGATCCCACAGCTGCGGCGGAGACCGAGCGTTCCGAGCTCACGTGTGGACCCCGCGAGCGTTTGTTTTCTCTTGCATCCTAATGAGCAGCCATTGTTGAATCCTGCGGAGGCTTGCCTAAATGACTCGACTGAAAAATTAATGCACCACTTAACAGCGTTTTTGTGTCGCATTTGCACGATATTCCGAAAACGCAGGTGCAAAACCCACGTGGTGGCCAATCTTTAATTGATGAGGCCATATGACAAGGTTTGGAACAGAGGATGACGCTTCAAGTAGTTACTTGGCCAGTGAGTCATAAGCAACATTGGGGATACAAGCTTGCTGTCCAATTTGAGATTCTGGTAAACTGTTTGCAAAAGGCTATTACCAAGCGAGATCAAATATTGCGCCCGGTGGCCTGTGTACCTGCTCATGTCAGTGGTTGGATGATACCGTCGGGCGGGAGGGAAGGGAGGATGCCAGGCTGACTCTCCCCAGGTGAAAGTCAGCAAAGAGCTGTGAACAAGCTGCTTTGGCTGGGCCGGCCAACAGCCTTCCACCTCGACGCAGGGCCGGGGGGAGCAGGTGGCCCCGAGCTGCAGGATGGAAAATGGAACCTACCCTACGTGCTTCCTGTGCCATGCATAATCTGTAACACATGCCTTTATGAGGCAAAGCGGGAAGAGGGAAGGTTCTTCCTGCAGAAACTGTGAGAAGAACTAGAAATCTGCTTCAAGGGCATACAAAGGTATAAGCTAAAGAAAAAAACAAAACAAAATAAAAGTGAAAATACTGCCTGGATGTAGATTAGATTGTGTCCATATAGACCCCTACCCTCCCCTGTCCTCTCTCGGCCTCCGTCCTCAAATCTCCGTCTCCTCCTCCATCTCCCCTCTTCCACACCCTCAGCCCTCCCATCACCCATTGGAAAGAGAGTGAAACAAGGAGGAAGATGGACCTATTCAGACGGGCCGAATTAATGTTTGCACACGATAAGCAAGCTTAATATAACGCTGACAATCACAAACACTCACCCTGCCAACCAGGATTGGATCCCGTCCAGAGAATTCCTCCAGCACAAACATTTGATTCCAAACCCATCCTCTCTTGGCGCGGCTCAGTAATCTTTGTCCTTCGCCAAGACCGCTCGCCACCACCGCCGCCACCGACCCTCCGGTTTGTGCTGTTCTGGACTGGCCCCCAACGGGGGTCGTGGAAATGGAGGGGACGCAAGTAATCCACACCAGCAGCAAGGACATCCACCGATCCACCAGCATCTCCTCGGACCTCTTTGGCATCCTGTCGCTGCCTGTTTTTTTGGGGGGCTTTTTTGTTTGATTTACTGGACTCTTCTTCTTCTTCTCCACCTCCTCCTCTCTCCACCTCTTGCCCCGCCTCCCCCTCCTCTCTCTTCAGATCAACAGCTCCTTCTTAGATAACAAGAAAAGGTTACTTGTGTCCTCTTAGCGCGGCAGAGCTTGCATTCATGGTGCAATAAAGGTCACCGGCGTGGCTTGGCGTGCCTCCATAGCAGTTGGCGAGGGGGGGTGAGGCTCTCTGCGTGGCGTCCATTGGCTGTTACTCCAAGGAGGAGACCTGAAAGAGAGCAATCAGTTTGTCAGTCTCTTCGGACTCGTGGAGGGTCACGAGGAAGGAGGAAGTCGACGAAACATCTGAACGAGTTACGCGTAACGGTCATAGCTAAAGGGAGCGGAGAGGTGTTTGGGAGGGGGAGCTGTAAGGAACAGTAGCAGCCTTGGCCCAACATCCTCATCTAATTTTTCACCTCATCCTTCCTAGAACAAGAAGAGCCGTACTCCTAGGCTCTCCGCTCCCTCCCCCGCAATATCAGATTGCTGCGTTAGTAATCTGTCGTTCTGGGGGGATTATCCCGGTCAGATTTTGAGGACTCTCGTCTTTCCGTGTGATTGATGTTGTGACAGGTTGAGCACATTCACACACTGCAGGCAGATTCCTCAGACACCCTCCTCCTCCTCCTCTTTAAGTTCCAAGGTGAGGCAGGTGAGCGATGTCAACAGGACTGCAGCCCTCTGATATCAAGAGAAACCAGAGGAGGTTATTGCCAAAAAAAAAAAGGGTGCTGAGTGCTGGAATGTTTACCTACTGAAGCAGATATGGAATATCACACCAGAAGTGTTCTTTCATGATACGCATGAACACAAAGTTGATGTTTTTTAAAAATATTTTCAAAGCTAATTCTCTAACAATCTAACAATAAAGCAAAGCTGCTGTTCTTCACTTAAAGGATTAACTTCTACCAGCTGGGTGTGATTTCATTAGACAGGAATAAAGACCAGCAACTGATGCAGATGATCTCACTGAGCCCAGCAGAGTGGTTCCAGATCCCAGGAACTTTTACAGACCCAGTAACGTAAGGCTACTGCATTTCCAAGGACAATTATTTGAAGCCCAAAGCAAAAGTGTTGAAGTGTATATTGTGACCTGGAGACCAAAAATTACATATTACAAAAGAGATATATATAGAAATTCTCCTAAGACAAGATTTTACAAACAAATATTTAAATACAATATGCACTGCGTTTTTCTACGTCTTGCATCCACTCCGGTTTCAACCTGAGCATGCATTTCAGCACCACGAGACAGAGGGACAGCTCCCCCGCGTCCAGGCGCCAACGGAGCGCCGGGCATCAGCCAGAGGAGCTGTCCAAGGTGGGAAAACGCACAGGCTTGCCTTGATTTATTTATTTATGCTATTGCTGCCGTTTCTAAATCAAACCCACAAAGTACGAGGCGAATCTGTGCCATCTCAGAGCGCTCTCTCTCTCTCTCTGAAGTTTCAGTCCGTCTTTGCGCATCAGCTGAGCGACCGGAGCGCACAAGCGGTCCGATTTGCGGGGGAATCATCCACATGCAGCCGGCATGCATTACAGGCCCAGGAAGGAGTTGAGGGGAGGAAAAATAAAAAAATGTAAAAAAATTTTTTAAATGATGAGCCAAGTTGCAGACCTTTCTGCAGACCTGCTGGCTTTGGGAACGGAATCTCTGAAACGAGCTGGGATAAGAGGAGCAGAGAAGTGTCCCTCAGCCTCACCGTGTGTTGAAGTGTCAGTCGTTCACCTGACGGGGCTTCGCTTTTTAATGCAACGGTGGCTCGCTTGTACTTACTCGTGAGACTCGGATCCTTTCCCGCTGCTGCATTATTTCAGCGTTTTGCTTCCAAAAAAAAGAACGCCAAAAACTCCATTGGGCTTTTCCCTCCGAGGTAAAAAAAAAATAAAATAAAATAAAAAATACAAATAAACGAATAAATAAAAACCAAAATGTGCAAAACAAGCGTCTGGCTGACAACAAGAAATAAGAAAAGAAAAAAAAAAGAGGAAAGGAAATCAGTCCTGCAGTTTGTCAATGCGGAGCGACACGGTGTTGGTTGCGCGCAGTTAGAGGAGCTCCGACAGGCTGGCTGGACGACTGGGGAGTGAGGAGGAGATGGAGGAGAGAGCAGAGGAGGAGAGGAGGAGAAACATCCCTCCGCTGCGCTCATTGGGTTGATGAGGAGTCGGGTCAACAGGCGCGCAAATGAACGAACGGACGGCCACGGACGTATTTTTAATATAAAAATAATTATATTAACAATAATAATATAAAATGTTATCGTCTCTGTAGATATATATATATTTAAATATGCGTTTTTAATCCTCACTGTTACTTTTTTTTTTTTTTTTTTTTACTGTTTTTTTTTTTGGGGGGCGGGGGGACACAAACGGCGCGCGAGTTTTCTGACACGCATTAAGCCGCGCGCGGCTGCTCACCTCCAGTCGTCTGATCGGGAGCACGAGCCGCCAGATGGACGCGGTGGAGGAGTCCTCTGTGCTTCCGGGTTGGACGTGAAGTTTGCACCTTTTTTTCTGCATTTAAACAGGAAAAAACTTCACCTACATCAAATAAAACTGAAAAGAAAAAACAAATAGATAAAAAACGAATTATTGGCTAGCAAGAGAGGAGTGGGGGGAGAGGCTCTTATTAAGACCGTTAGCGAAAAGGTCATGGCTCATCATTGCGGGGATGAATTAAGAGTGTGTGAGTGCGGCTGCGTGCGTGTGTGTGTGTGTGTGTGTGTGTGGATGACAGCAGAGGGGGATCATTTAGCTGCCCATAGAGGGAGCCCTCTAGTGTTTGTGTGGCTCCTCGGCAGCAGTGGAGTCTCAGCGGGAGGGGAAACATCACATTGAGGCGCTTTAATGTTTTTCAGTTTGTCACATTAAAAACCCTAAACTTCAAAATATATATATATTTTGTCAATATGGTCGACCAAGGTGGATCATAACTGTTACATGGGAGAAAAATGATGCAGGGTTTTCATATTATAATCTGAAAAGTGTGGTGTGTATTTGTATTCTAAGTCAATACTTTATAGGACCACGTTTTACTGCAGCTGCCTTTGCAAGTGTTTAGGGCTCACAGCGGCTTTCATCTCTGCATCCGGAGCAGGGCTACGGATGCAGAGTAATCGATTACTTTGGTAATCGATTATTCTGATGATCAATCGATTAATCAGGTCGATGTGGCAGAATGGACACATTCTGCAGATTTTCCGTATTTCTCAGTTAAGCGTATTTTGTGCAATGTGAAAATTTAATTAAAAATGCAAATAAACAAGTAATTCAATTTTTTACATAGCAGCAATCCTTTGCTGAATGGTTGTCCATTTGTGGCAAATGACGCATCTGCAGCTAAAACAATACTTCCAATATTAACATATTACTGCTCTGACGATGTTGTTCTTTCAGTGTCTGCAAACTCCATTTCAACAGTTATTCAATCACTAAATTAGTTTACTTTTATTTCGATACTCGATTATTATTGCAATTAATCCGGTTAATCATTTCAGCCCTAATCGAGAGTCTGACACTTTTACCAGTTCTTCTTTACAAAATCATTCCAGCTTTGTGAGGTGGGTTAGATACCATTCACCGTCAGCTGTTTTGTTACCCCTAACAATTTTATCTCCAACCAGCTTCCCTTATCCTGCTTTCAGAAAACTACCATCCTCTTCGCATGATGCACCATGTTTAATAACAAGGGTGTTGAAAATGTTGACCTTTTTTGGGCTAAATCAGTAGCCATCCAGTCTACAGATTCTCCCACCTGAGCGGCTGGGTCTTTGCAGCTCCTCCAGAGTTTCACTGGTGCTGCTTTTCTGATTAATAATCTCTGTTTAGGTTTCTAAATTGCTTTGGCTAAAATTTAAGAAGAATCAACAACTGTTAGACATAACATGGATTTTCCTCAAATAATGACACTAAAAGCATGTTTTAAGATCCATTTCTCTTGAATCTGAGGTTGTTGTTTTTTTTTAACATAAATTTCCATCCCACAGAAAAAAAATAATCTATTCATCTTTTTTGCTAAATTTGATGCTAATCTTTATTTTAAATCCTAAAATTAGAAATTAAATAACACCGTATTTCATAGAGGATTTTTTAAAATGTATTTATTTTTTTTAAGAAAGGCATGCAGCATTTGTGTCTCTAAAGGAGTTTTATTTTCCTGGCCTGACAGCAAAAATGGATCTTTAGGTTGTAAAGGCTGCAGACAGCTGTGAGAACTCCACACAACCGCTGTCATAAGCCTTTATGTAGACATCCATCAGGAGCAAAGCGGGCTCCACTCTTAATATGTCACTCTTTGCAAAAAGAATTTATTTGTAAAACTTCTTCTTCCACTTAAAATTGATCTGATATTGTTTGGGTGCAGCAGCGTGCTAACGTGACAAGACGTTAAAAGATTTCGAAGCGTAGGATTCCACAAGGTGCTGTACATGTGATTTTATTTTAAATGCTTGTTATAAAAGATTTTATCAGAGAACACAGCATGTTGTTGTTCTTCTCCACCTTAACACCCCAGACCTGTTCCTCAGAGGCTTTTTTTTTCTTTTTTCTCCATTTTCCTCCCGGAGGCCTTTTGACCCAAACGCCAGAAATCCTAATTAGCAAAGACATCAAGTCGACCATTATTTATTTCTGTACGATTTAATTCTCCTCCCACTCCCGCTTTGATGCCGCGGCCGCGTGTCAGATGGGAATTCTCCAATCATCTTTCTTAAAAGCCCCCGCTGCATAATGCATGAGGCTGTAAATGTTGAGCCATGTTGCTCTTTCTCCATATGGATGAAGTCTTCATTGACGGACGCGCGGAGCACGTCAGATACGGGTGGATAGACTCGAATGTGTTATTTAACAAAACGATAAATAAATAAAATAACGTAACTGCTCAGGGATCGCTGCTGATCTCGAATCGAAGTAAACAAAGAAGCACGTTGGAGCGACCGAAGCTGGTGTTGCTTACATGCAGCCTCCCACACGTACGTACGGAGCATCTGGAACGTATTCACAGCCGCTTCACTTTTTACACATTATCTTATGTTACAGTCTTTCCTCGACATTCTTTTCACAAATGCACCCCATTATGAAGAAGAGTTTGAGTGTTTTGCTAATTTATTAAAAACAGAAAACAAGTAGCTCTAAACTGAACTTTTACACAGATAATCCTTCGGATGTTTCTACAGGTTAAACGATGTCCACTTGTCGTATATTCAGTCAATTGGACTTTATTGGGAAAGGCACACATCTACCTCCATGTGGTTCTACATTTGACAGCAGGTCAAAGGTTAAACATCAAGAAGGAAATCAAAGGAATTGTCTGTAGTCGTCCGAAACAGGATTGTCTTGGGGCACCAATCTGTGGAAGGTTCCAGAAACATTTCTGCTACTTTAAGGTCCCATTGAGTTCAGCGACCTCAGTCATTGGTCAATGGAAGAAGTTTGGTTAGAAGCCACTGATCTAAACTGAGTGACCGGGAGAGAAGGGTCCTACTGAGGGAGGAGACCAAGAAACCGATGGTCACTCTGTCAGAGCGAGAACCTTCCTGAAGGACAACCATCTCTTCAGCAATCCACCAATCAGACCCGGATGGTAGAGTAACCAGAAAGACACTCCTTAATAAGAGGAAGATGGCCGCCTGTCTGTAGTTTACCTAAAAGCTCTTGAAGGACTCTTACAGCAGGAGGAACAAGATTCTGTGGCCTGATGAGACGAAGATTGAAGTCTTTGGTGTGAATGCCAGGCGTCACGTTTGGAGGAAGCTCCACTGTCCCTATAGTGAAGCACAGAGGTGACTGCATCATGCTATTGAGATGTTTTGTAGCAGTAGGAAGAGGCGGACTAGTCAGGAAAGAGGGAAAGATGAAAGCAGCAATGTCCAGAGACATCCTGGATGGAAAACTGCTCCATAGCATCCGGACCTCAGACTTGAGCAGCGGTTCATTTTTCAGCAGGATGACGACCCAAAGCTCATGGCCAAGGTATCTAGAGTGGCTAGAGTTCAGACTTGAACATGATTGAATGTCTCTGGAGAAATTTGAAAATGGCTGACAGATGTCTCCATTCAACCTGAGGGAGCTGCAGAAGAACTGTAAAGAGGAGCAGGTCAAACTGCCTAAAGATAGGTGAGCTAAGCTGATGGCATTGTTTTTAAAAGTACTGCCAGCTTGAATTTCTGCCAACGAAGTATTAAGAAAAGACTGTAAATACTTCCATAAAGGTCATTTGTGGGATTACTATTTCTAACAAACTTGCACAATACTTGAAATAAGGCTGGAAGATATACTGTGGAAGAAGTGAAGCACTGCAGATATAAATGAAGAACCTAACACAATCTAACAATATTTTTACCTTTTTTGTACCGATTTCTGAAGTCAGGACATGTTCTGGGTAAATGCCTCGTCGGTAGCAGGTGAATTCAGAATGAATAAATCATTAAAAAAAAAAAAAAAAAATCTCCTTCTGTGCAGAGAATTTTGTGCCAAGGAGACGGTTCACGCTTTAAATTAGAAACTAATTCCACTGACATGGCCCCTGCCAGTGATCAAAATATCAGACAGCTTTGAAAAAGCCAAGTAAGTGAAGGGGAAATGGTCTTTAGAAGCCAAGCATTCTCAATCGATCATTAGTTACCGCTTTGTCAGAGGTATTAATCACAGAGCTGTTGCTGGGAGAACAGACTGGCATGTCCACAAGTTACTGACACAGTCAGGGAGACTTTGGTGCATAACCTAGCCGGTTTTGTTTGGCTTTAATTCGTTTACTCTTCTTAGCAGGTTCATTTTTAAACCCTGCTGTTCTGCCCCAAACTCCACTGGTTCAAATATTTTTAAGAGAAATATATTTTCCCTTAAACATATTTGCAATTTATTCCATATTTATTAGAGTTCACCATATAACTCCAGCTTAAACACTGCTGTTGTAACTTGGCTTCACATAATATCCTGAGTTTGCTTCATGGTAGCACAATGTTGCAGTTTACATCCATATTTATGATTTTTTTTTTAAACAAACACTGTTGAAATAACTGGTAAATTTAAAAGGTAACATTTCCTTTGGTTAAAAGGGACATTTCTGGTAAGTTACTAATTTGTTTTTTTTGTTTTTTGTTTCTTTGTTTATACTCACTATTGTTTGTCTCTTTGCTGAATCCTACAGTTTGCGCAGTTCTACAATAGACATCCAATACCTAGATGTCTCATGGAGTGCGTCCGTCGACGCTATACGTCATAGCGTCCGCCATATTGGACGTCTTCTTCTTGGCAGTGGGCAAGACATCTACAGGTGTGCTTTACCACCACCTAGTGGTTCATTGTGGCTATAGATAGATAGATAGATAGATAGATAGATAGATAGATAGATAGATAGATAGATAGATAGATAGATAGATAGATAGATAATTTTCATATGGTTGAATGTTAAAAAACAAACATGTTTGAGTCTAAACTCAACCTTGGTTGAGCTAATATTTAGCTATATGAAGATGCAACTTATTGAATAAATAATATCCACCCAAAAATTGTATCATGAAATATTCTTCATCAAGTCTGTTATAGAACAATTTTTTTTTTTTCTTCTATTGTTAGTTGGCTCCTTTAATAAAAGTGCAGTGCTCTCTAACCTTTGACAAATGGCACTGGGATGCATTTTAATAACAGATCAAGCCTGGTCCTGTTTCAGGAACTTTCATCTTGGTGAGGATTAAGTCACAATACTTCACACTCCGAGTGCATAGCAGTTTTTGATTGGCTGGAGGGTGTCCATTATTTCTCATAAGTGACAGCCGCAAAGTAGTTTCACGACTGAAACTGCTTTTTAGCCATTCTAAATTAATGAGCTCGATCCACCATAATGACTGCCATCAGGTGGCTGTGGACAATGCAACATTAGGAATAAATGAAGTAAAAAAGGAAGCTGAATACTTAATAACACCAAGGGTAGTCCTGCACTGTATTTTCAATGTGACTAAAACATAGGTTCCAATGTTCTGTGAACTTTATTTGACCTGAGTGATCATCACATGCTGTGCTAATTAACTTGCCATCCATCAGCAGTGGGTGCTACATCACTTTCTATTGACAGAGGACGGTGTTGTAGCTGGCTATCATATAAAACCCTTTTAGAATATATTTACAGTTTTTCTGGACATATTTCACACTATTTTCTTCAATGCCTCAATTAAAACTAGCACAGTAAGGCCACACCAAGACCTAACCTTCACTATGTTCAATAATGTTTCCTTTTAAGAATGTATTATTTAAATTGCAATAACACGTGTTGAAATTATTATGTGCATCAAAGCCAAAGGTCTGTAGACACCCTCATTTTTTGAGAAACTTCAGTTTTCTCTCTCACCAGTGGTGTTTTTGTTTGATTCGTTTCACAGCTCAGTGTGCAGCATCTGGTGGAGGCTACAAACCAACTCTTCACAATCGCTTCTAAACACTCTAAATCGTTCTTGTCTAAGAATCTCTAACCTGTTATGCTCCTCTCACCTTGTCCAAACAGAAGCATCTATCAAATATCTTAATAATTACCGTTATTGAAAGTGGAATTTCAACAATGTTAGCAGCTCTTTTGAAGCATTTGGAATAGCGCTGGTTTGTGGGCAGTGACAAATGGATAAATGAGCTGACGACTTTAAAGGTTTAGCATATAAGCCATCTGGCCTTTGTCAGGTTCTTCACTTAAAACCTTAGTCTTTATATATAAAGGGAAAGTTTGCTAGAGATTAAGTATATCCAAAAATCTATGCAGAATTCTAATTCATAATGTCAACGGAGATAAAACTTCATGACAAAAAAAAAAAAAAAAGACTTCAGAAAAGTATAGAATGATTTTATATTGAGCAACCAATACATTATAATAATAAGTCAATTGGCAACACTTGTCTCCGAGGTTCACCCCTGAAATTCAGAGTGTACACTTTATCCAAAACCTTAAATATCAGAGAAAACTTTCAACAATCAACACCAATAATAATATGTTATGAATATTCCAACATTTGTTTTATTTATTTATTTATTTTAGATGGAGAAGTGCAGGGGAAAAGATTAGCCCAACATCCTGCCACCAAAAATCCCCATCAGGATATTTGTTCCCCAATTCTGAGTCATTAAAGACTCAGATCCGGTCTGATACTGAAGATTGGTAGGTTACAGAGGTTTTACAGCATGTTGTAAAACCCAACGTTTTGTGTTTTACAGAGCTGTACAGTAAAACCCAACATGTCGTCAAGGTTACATGGTTGTTGTGTAACTCATACTTTACTCAACAATGACCTTCTTAATACTTACTGTCTCAAGTATCTGTATGTAATATCCTGCTTCAACATGAGCTAATTGTTTGTACCAAAGTTATAATTTCCCAATGACACGTCACCTGTGATTTATTATTTACATTTATGTACTCAACAGACGTAACTCTAAGTATTTTCCTTCAGTCTAAACAAAAATTACATCTCCTGCTGACAGAGTTTAGAAATAAGCTGCGGACATGCAAATAAAAGCTAAATAAAAGTCAAAATGAACACAACAGATTTTTTAAAAATTATTTATTTATTGGTTGAGTGTTTATGCCACCTACAAAGCATGCCGCCCTGGGCATACAGCCACATCATCCAAATCATAAACCACATCAAGTAAAAGTGCATACACACATAAGAATTAGAATTTCTTTTGAAAAATACAACAAAGATTAACATTGTCGCATTCACTGAAGGTCACCTCAGCTATGAAAACATCAGCACGTAAGAATGGAAACATATCTCAAATATAAGGTGGAACGTCATCATCTAAAACCAAAGAATAAAAAGGAAACCTTGCGCCGCAGCTTTAAAAGGACAGGGGACTGCTGGGAGCCACGCTCATTCACTTCCCCTCCCACAATTTCCCAGGTGATCCAAAGATTTACACGGCCGTGGTTCCCCTCGAGCCTCAAACGTGTTTTACTAATGTCCGGGCTATTTCCACAATCTGTAGGGCACCAGAAAGGTTAAAATGACACTATCAGTGAGTTATAGCACAATGCAGCCCGAGCTTTGCTTTGGTCTGTTAGATAAAGGTACGACTATGGAAGCTTTGAAACATTTTTTTTGTTATATTTTTTTTTTACCTCCTCTACATACATCCTCCAATCAACCTTGTTCTGCTGTCTTGGTCAACATAATATTTAAACAGCATCTCAGGTAAATTGCTCTGTTTGATATGCATGTGGCAGGTAGACACGAAAAGCTTGTTCATTGTCGAGTGCTGCCCTCTTCATTTGACATCATATTATTAGCCAGGAGTGCCTGAGCTGGCTCCTTCCTTTCTGCCTCTTCTGGCTAAATGCATGCCGTTCCTTAAAAGTCCTTTTCAGAGCGACTCTCAATTGTTTAAAAAGTCAAAAATATGCTAATCGCCTCTGACCCCCTGTGGAATCTTGAAACGTTGCATTAAAGTCACGCCGGAATTCATGTAAAATATGAGAAAATTTGATTTAAAATATATCCCCGATGCTTCAAAAGTCTGTCTTTCCACTTTCCGAGGCGGTGTGTATGGAGAAGGTTGAACCCACTCGAAGTCGCCAGCGTTTCGGCGGCAGCTGCGCATTCGAGCCGACCGCGGTCTAAGTACAACATGTGGCACATTAGCATTCCTAAAAGTCACACTTTAATTGGTTGCAGATTAAAGTTAATTGATTTAGCTGATAGTTTTAAGGCTCCTGGAGATAATTAAGTGCAGTGTTGAGAATTTTGATATGTTGACATTTTGAGAATGAACAACCTGTAACGTGTGGATACAACACAACGTTAACTAACATCTTAATCATGCAAATTGAAAAACACGGCTGATTTAATTATCGCTGGTCCAATCATTGGTCCTCATTAATTACTTGGGGCTTATTTATTCATAATCACATATCTTTTCCACTTACTTCCCAATTATGCAGGACGGTCTCTCAGACTCCCGCTGATATAACAAACCCTAATTCTATTCCTGCTTCGTTAGAGGATGCATGTAATAGGACGCCGATGGGACGGAGGGACAAATGAGCATTCAAGGGTAAAGAGAAGCAGCCACATGACAGGGAAAAATGAATATGTTAACAGGATTTCACACAGAAATGATGCACACACTGAACTAATAACACCACAACCAACTGGCCAAAACCGAGTGTGTCCATCTTTAACCCCTCAAGCATCTCAGACCGATCAAAGAACGAATGAGGAACATCTGCTGGAACAATAGATCCTCCATTGGGGGTCTGATCTCTGATGAGCGAGTTTCCGTCCCAAAGGGGAATCAGATCTCATCTGACTGGTACCATGGGACAGTGGCGGTTTAAATCACGCGCTTTGTTTCACGTTCTGAGTCATTTCTGAGATACTGTAGGGAGTGTTGCGCACAAACATGTTCAGGGAAGGATTTAGTGCAACGCCTGTCTGGTCTGGGTGAATTCCGCAGGACGGCATTGGCCCAGGCTAACGTGAACCCTATTTAATTGATTTTTACAAATGTTTCCACCATATCAGACTGGAAATATGTTATTTACTTAGTAACTCCGCTAAATACAGATTTTAATATATTTACACAGGAACTTAGCACAACTATAATCAGTGGCTATTTTGTAAACAGAGACTGCTTTAGGTAAGTAGGCACCTGCTAGCAGCTAGCTTCAGGCTCCAGGACTAACCAATCAGGGTTTAGAACAAATTCACAGGAGTAGAGCTTTCTACTCCTGATTGGACAATAACGGCTCATAAAAATATAAAAGAACCTGAACTTCATAAACCTTAAGGACAAGCTCTCAAAGGGATTGCTGTGTTAATACTCTGTCTTTATGTAATGTATATAATCCAGATTTATTTTAATAACAATTCCTTCTCTTGCTGGACATTGCACATGGAGTCAGTGTGAAAAGTATGGCACAGGTGAAAAGGGTAGCAAAGCAATAAATTAAAGCACAGAACAAAACTACTATATGATCATCTTAATTATAATTAGCAGATGGCTTTATCTAATAAAAACTGTATATTGTTGTGAAGCAGTTCCTGGTATACCAGTGAATTAAACTCTGAATGTCTTAGGCAGTATGCTGTGTTGAGAGGATTGTGACTGCTGATTTTGTTCCATTGAAAACATCTTCACTGTCAAAAGACAGTGTGAGTCTTTTGACTCATCAGCAGTTCTTGAACACAGGGTTTAATTTTATAAATAAAGATAACAGAAAATACATTACTTTCATTGTCAAACAGAAAATGTTTGAATTTCTCTCCTTTTTTGCAGCTACAAACTCACAAAAGGGAACTGTCTGAAACATTAGCATGGACTGCAATAGCATCACCTTTAACCACAGTATCACAACTTGCTGACACTTTTCATTACAGTTTAAAGTTTTACAGCTTTTGTCCAGCTCGGTTCTGTTCGTTCTGCATTGAACATGTTGTGTGAACCTCCTTGTTGTTTCTACACACACTTCCAGTTGGCTCTCAAAACAAAACCAGAATGCAAAGTGCTGCAATTTTCAACGGCGGCTTGAAATTTATATTCATTCTTATATCACAATGCAGCTTGTGTCCTGCTCCCTGATGAAATCATGTGAAATGTGGCAAATTTCTGTGCCACACTTCCAAAGAAATGAGCATACCACACCCCTCAGACCGTTGACTCTTAATTCAAAATGATACTTCATGTCTCATCATAGCAACAAGACCTGGGCATGAATATTTAAAGTGCTAAAAAAAATTTTTGTATATATATATATATATATATATATATAAAATTATACCGTATAGTGAAGATGTTTAGATGCTGTTATATTAAGTTAAGCTTTTACCGTTTTTGTTAAACTAGTTTTCACCTTTGGCTAATGCGCTAATTCACAGCTAATTTTACATTTGGCTTTTGTCATTTTTGCTAACTTTGAAAACACTTAGCATGATTAACATCCCCTACATTAATTGAAGACAGACTGTAGTTCTACAGCAAAAAAAAAAATCCATTGTGATCTGTGTGATTTCTGATTGAAGCTCCTTAGGTTAAATCAGCAACAGAGTTAGCAATATTCAACCACTATGAAGCTGAAACCACAAATGAAAGGTCTGTTCCAAAAAACCACTTCCTCAAGCTCAACCATGGAGGCAGGTGTGTAGCACCAA
The DNA here is from genome assembly GCA_903067055.1 of Poeciliopsis paucimaculata. Taxonomy (NCBI): domain Eukaryota; kingdom Metazoa; phylum Chordata; class Actinopteri; order Cyprinodontiformes; family Poeciliidae; genus Poeciliopsis; species Poeciliopsis paucimaculata. The sequence goes on along the minus strand of CAEGAD010021036.1, from coordinate 3,246 downwards.
ATTTAACCCTGTTTATAGCGACAACTGTACTGTAAGAGATAGTGTCATTGATACATGGTGACTATCAGCAAGGTTGAAATTAGCACTTTAGTATTAGCATCCACTAAATACCATGTTGATATACCATTTAGCATTAGCAGAACTAATGGCTCAAATACTAGCGGTAGTTTTTTTATGGTTAGGACAACTAAACTTTTTGTTGACTGTTTAAATTCTTCAACTCGCCTCAAATCAGGAGCTACATTGTTGAAATCTGGAAAACTCAAAACCAGTTGGACGACCATTTGCTAATTTCCAGTTGCAAAACTGGAAATTGGCAAATTTCCAGTTTGCTAATTTCTTGTTGTCCCTCACGACCACAGTACAACATTATTATGAAAGGAAAAAAAAAAAAAAAATCAACATCATAATGTTATTCCCTCATCAAAACATACCTGGAGTGTTGCCTTCTTTCATGCAAGTTTAAGAAATTCTTTTATCTCCCATGGCAACCGACTGGGGGTGACCGAGGCGCAGCTCCTCCTCAGAGCTGCTGTTTCCAAGCTTCTGCAACTCTTCCCTTCGACTTCCCCACTCATCTCCTTCAGAATAGCCAGCAGTAATTAGCAAACAGCTGGTAGGACTGCACATCAGCTGAGCTCATTATGTGAGCTGCTTCTCAGTGCAACGTCGGCAAAAACGTTGGTAAAGACTTAATAGAGAAGCCATGTTGTGACTACTTCCTGAAGGCTGAGCTTCAAAAAAGTTTTTAAAGAGACAGGGGCCTGTTTCAAGGTGGACTATTTCAAGGTGTTAAATTACAAAGTCAAATTTCCTTTAAGTGATATTTACATACAACTGAAAGTAACATAGTTACTTGATTTTGCTCTAAAATGAAATTATATGGCTGGAAAATACATAATATTGCCGCTTTCAATGAAAGTGGGTTTTGCATTTTCAACTCAGATCCACTTTTGAAAGTCCAGCCTTTCTATTCATCGACCTTACAAAAAGATTATTAATTAAAAAATAAAAAATAAAAAAAAAACCTTTAAAAAATGCAATTTGGAAACCTTGAGCTCATTCTACATCTGTACTTCTAAAAGCTTCTCAAAGTCCTGTCTGACTACTTCTAGTTAACCGGTCTGGAGAAGTCAACATGTTGTTCTTTTCCATACATAAGAACTCTCTGTGCTAACTGTGAGATGTTCATCTCTTTGCCACACTCCGGTTTCATTCACCGCATACACTGAATGTCACAGAAAGGAAGTCAATTGACATCGTTCTGTTTCGATGAGGCAGCGGCAGTGGGTGAAGACGAGCGCGCAGAGAGGAAGTCTATGATTAGAGGAAGAAAGACATCAATAGACATTGATGGCTGTAAAGAATAGAGTGAGTGCCGGGGTAATGACACTTTGCTTTTAATAGTGTTCATTAAGAATACTAGCCACTTGGTTAACAAGAATGAGAAATGGGTTCTGCCATTTATCGCCATGCCATGAACACGGGGCGCTCTCTTATCAAAAATGAGAGATAAAATCACGCAACAAAAGCCATACAAAACTGTCCTCGTAGTGCAAAAAGAAGCAGGCCTGCGTCACGGCTGGTACTTTTCATTCTGCTTAGAACAGTTCAACCCTCGAAATAACAGAGTTTGAAAGAAATGACATTTTAAAAGGTAGAAATCCCAAATGTGGCAAATTTAGTCACAAAGATTCTCTTAGAAAGTACTCACTGATCTCATATAAGCCTTCCTGCGGACATATGTGTTTGACGTTACTTGCTTTTTAAAACAAGCAGAAAACAGCATTTTCAAATATATTGAAAACTCATCAAAAGATAATCTGGGAATATTTACGTTAACAACAAAAAACTCTACAAACTGCAACATAAAAAATTAAAAAAATGTTTTTGAGGGAACAAAGCAGCCAGTAGTTTACTCATTTAACTTTTAAAAGTAAAATGAGTAAGATGCAGGGTGATGAAGGGTGTAGAGAAACAGTTTTTAATCAGAAAAATCCAACACGATGGGAGAAATCCAAGTCAGAGCAGTGAAGGGAAATGAGAATGTGTGGAATTGTGTCGCAGTCCAATGGCAAGGTTCCAATGAAATAAGAATTTTGATTTCTTTGAAAATTATGAGCAATTTTAGTCTACACTTTAACATTTCAGAAAAGATGGCTCAAGTTTATGGTGTAACCATCGTCCACTACTTACGTCTAACGCTTTAATTTGTAAATTAAACGTTTTAAATGTAAAAATGACCAGCAAGAAGGCAAATTAAGTTGTAAAGAGCAAAACGTATTCATAAAAATAAAAAAAAAAAGGCTACAATTGTTTGGGATGATAAATTAGACTGAGTCACATCATTTCAGCATAACTTGCAGACTTGTCAGGGAGCTTATTTAAATAGAAATAAGCCACAAAAAGCACCAAGAGGTGTCATTGAAGTCAGCCTGACTCTGAGTTTCAGTTGAGGTGTGATTTCCTCAAGTGTTTCTTTGCTAAATAAAAGCGATTTAGAAAACAGAAAGAAGCAGAAAAAAAGCCCCTCGACCTTTCACACATTCCTCAAGATACGCTACATTATTATGAATTAACATTTCATGAGAGGCAAAACGAATCAGTAACATTCACCTGAAATTTTATTGCAAGTCAGGTATTTCTATGTAAACTTTCACTTTATTTTATGTAAACAGGACACAAAGTAACAAGCTTGAACTGTTACATACTCACTAAGTTCAAACGGTATTCGGTTTTGACAGAATATTAATTTGCACTAAGCTCTGGGAGTTTCCCATAAATTCATTTATTCTCCCATGTGTAGATTAAACGCTTATGAGATACCACCACCAGACCTCACTGACAGCTGATATTTACACACATAAAAAGGAATATTAATGTTTTTTTCAGCTAAAGCAAACTTCTGCCAATTTCATGTGTGTTAGAATTGTTGAAATTATTTATATTTATCAAATAATGGAAGCATGACAGAGAATCTTTTCATTTGCTCAGTTAACTGTGGAAATGTCCAGATGATGACATCATGAAGGCCTTTCAATGCAACACCTGGAAACAGAATGGAATAAAAATATCCTTCATTGTTCCACAGTGGAGAAATTCAGGCGGAGCCATGTAGGTTCACAAAAAAACAGAAACAAAACAAAACAAAAAAAAAACAACAAAAAAAAAAAAAAATATATATATATATATATATATTTATATATTTTTTTTTTTTAATATATATATATATATATATATAAGCAT
>CAEGAD010021031.1:0-17479 GCA_903067055.1 Poeciliopsis paucimaculata | reverse complement strand
GCAGCAAAAGCTTTTCTCAGCCTGATTTCTGGTTCTGTAAATAAATAAAAAAATAAAAAATTATATATATATATATATATATATATATATATGTATTTTTTTTGCTATATATACACAGAATAATTTCTCTCAAACATTGTTCACAAACCTGCCATGTGTTTTAGATTTTATAGTTAAGCTCATGAAAAATGCTGCGTTATGTTTTTGTTCAGTGTATATTATGTACAAAGAATAATCAGACATATTTTACAAATTACACACACAAAACATATTTAAAAAGTTAAAAAAAAAAAGATTTCAGTGCTCTTTTAAAAGGTGTGCTGTATAAAATCCCTTGTTTTTAAGTTAATTATTCCATTCCATTCACGTTACACCCAATTGAAATGCGTTTTAGAAATTAAATGACATTTTTCTACATATATGTCGACAATCACAAAAAAAAATGTGTTTAATAGTGAAATTACGCACATTTTATGGATCTGGTGACAGACGTATCCAAATCAAACAACAGATTTATCCCTAAACGCTCACAGCTCAAGACTGCCTTGGGTAAACGGATAGAAAATCTTTGTGTTTTCTTACCTTTTTTATCCAACGAAAAGTAAAAGCGACAAACGGCAGTGTATTTGCTTCAATGTCAACACATAAAAATCCAGCTATCTAGCCGTCAGCTAACTAACCTTCGTACTCCATAAGATGCGGAAACCGGTGCTCTTGGGAGAATTTACTCTTTTCCTGTCAAAACTGGCAGAGAGCAGAGCGCCACCACCTGGTCAGGAGGCCATATTACACTAACCCTTGAACTGTTTAACTCCCCACTTCTCTTTAGAAAGCGGATCTGAAGCACTCATTCAGCACTCGGGCAAGTTTTTTAACATGACCTGGGCAGAACAATTTACATGTATATTTGGTCGCAAGGTTTTGTATTTATAAAAATAATGTGCGTCTCAGTAATTGGTGTGAAGATTTGGAAAAAAACTCAGAGTTGAAACAAAGTCCAAGCATGAAGTATTTTAAGAAAAGCCTCAAAATGGTTATTATTGAAAGGTACAACAGGGGACAAACAGGGGTGATGAATTTGTCTGGGAATAACAGACAAATTCATTTGGCAATTGACTGTAGGTGTGTGTGTGTGTGTAAATGTGGGTGTTAGTGCAAATGGGTACACATTATATATGTATAAATACAGGTCGATGTGTATATATGTGTCTTTTAGTCATGTGATCAGACATTACATCCAATAACACAGCAAGTTCGAACCATTGCAAAATAATTTTAAGTAACTTAGATTCAAAAATTAAAAATATCTGTGAGACAGTCGTTTTGTGGGTTATGTATATGGCCTCACAAGATGGCGCTCATATCCCTGAGTCTAGAGCGTGACTGGTCTATAGTGATATTGGAAAATCGAGTACGGCGATTTAAAATAAAACAATGTAATGGACATCTTACATTTGAATTTGAGTTCTGATTAAAGTTTAAAAAGTATGAAATGAAACTAACTATATTAAGCATCGGATTTTAAAAATGTAAGTGTCGTTTTGAGTGTTTTGCACTCATTCACCGGTACTTTTAAAAATAAACACTATAAATAAATATAAAAGTGAATATTTTATCCCCGTTTTCTTTACTTCTTCAAATGGCCGCGCCCACAGCAGGCGTGAAAATAAGAGAAAAACTAGTGGAACCCATTTACGACATTTCCACCCGGACTCTTTTCTCAGGCACACACGTTACGATGGCAACATGTCCGGATCTTAAAGATCCTGACAATGCAGTGAACGACCCCGGTGCTGCTCCTTACGGGAACTTTATAAACTATTACAGCTTTAACCCTCCGGAGAACCGCTTGAGTCTGATCCCAGCGACGCTCCTGCAGGATTTAGGCTACAGGGACCGAGGGGACGAGCCCACGCTCATCCTGGACGTGGGGTGTAACTCAGGGGTGCGAAAGTGACACACTTCCTGTTTTTGTTACTTAAAATGCTCGTGGTGATAATAGCAGTCTTCTCGGGGTGACTAAATTATACGTGTGGTGCTATATTGGTTTTCTTAAAGTTCCTGTTTCTACTTTGTCACTTTAGCGTATCTATGTTAGTGTAAAATTAGACTAGTTGAATGCATATTTTTAATTCTATACTGCAATGCCCCGCCATGCTTCATAATAACATTGACCAATAACTAAAGCTGCAACCAGTGATTATTGTGGTTTTAGATTAAGTTATCAATTATTCTGATTATTAATCGAGCATAAACTCATTCTGCGGATTTTTTCTTTAAGCATATTCCATATAATATTAGATTACATAAAAAGGCAAGTAAATAATTCAGTTCCTTTATTAATAAGAAAACAAACATTTTGGTGCCTGAATGTAATACATTGTATTCATTTCCTTTAGTGGATGCTTGATTATTTGTTCTAAAAAGCATCTAAAGCAGAAATACATGCTTCTAACATCAACATGTGAAAAGTTCAGCTTTTTCTGCTTTGCTTAACATCAACAGTGTAGTATTGATATTTTTGATTTTTTGGATTAACTGATAATTGGATTGCAGAAGGTGCTTAATAGGAGATTTCTCTTGCAGAAAAAGCAGAAAGAGAAATTTGCAACATATTTTCTAATAGTTTTATGTTTAATCTTAAATGCAAAATCTAAATATTTTTGTACAATTTTGGCTTAATTACTCTGAGTATTTTCTTTGAGAAAATTGCCTTTTTTTAGTCTCCTCCTGCTAACAATTAATCAAACAGCATTGACTAAATTTTGTTCTATTTTTCCCCCCATGTTGATATCTAGAATTTCTTTTTTAAGTTTTGGATTTGTGATAATTTACACATTCCTTCCCAATAACATTTCTGACTACTTTGTTTAATTAAAACATTGCATTCTTTGTTTATTGTTGAATAGGTTAAATAATTTATTCTTTTTTGACCCTCTATTTCTTTTGACTTTATGATTTCGTAACTATGTGGCAAATAGTTACGACACCCCCGCTGTAAACTAAATTTTAAGCAGAAAAGAAAACCTCCTTTTGATATTGTCTGAACAATAACTCATTTCCTCCTGTGTGAACACCAGGACCTGAGTGTGGCCGTCTACAAGCATCTTGTCCAGGAACCAGAGAAGAGCACAGTTCAGCTTCTGGGGTTTGACTTGGATGAAACTCTTGTTGAGCGCGCAGAGCAGACCAACCCTCTCCACAGCAAAATCTCCTTCATCCAGCTGGACATCACAGAGGAAACCAACCAGCTGCAAGAGTTCCTCAGCCAGCACAGCTGCTCCCACTTCCACCTGTGTCTGTGCCTGGCCGTCACCATGTGGGTCCACCTGAACCACGGAGACTCGGGCCTGCTGCAGCTGCTGTCGCACCTTGCCACCATCAGCAGCCACCTCCTGCTGGAGGCTCAGCCCTGGAAGTGTTATCGCTCTGCAGCTCGCCGCCTCAGGAAGCTGGGCCGCTCGGACTTCGATCACTTTAAGACCCTGAAGATCCGCGGCGACGTTGCAGAACACGCCACGGAGCATTTGGAGAGACACTGCGGCATGGAGCTCATGCGGAGCTTCGGCAGCACCGCATGGGACCGGAAGCTGCTGCTTTTTAGACGGAGATGAGTTTTATGGATTTTGAAAACCCCAGTTCTTTGAGATGTAAACAAGCAAAACCAAGATTAACGGTTTCTGCCTTAAGCGCAACAAATTTGATGTGATTTAACAGGAAAAAAAAACAATCTTATTGGGGAACAATGAAAAAATGTGGTATAAGTGTACCATGTCGTTTTATGATGGGAAGAAGCCATGCAGAATTACTCACTACAATCAAGTGACTCCAAATAAATTTTTGCTGTTCATGTTTTTTGTCACATCTGCCAAAACCACATGCTGATTTCATTATCAAGAAGTATCTGCCAGGGGATATGAATAAATAATTTCAACGGTATTAGTTAAAAATAGAACACAGTGAAGACCTTAATAAAAAAACAATTAGAAAACATTTATTTCAAAAATACTTTGTTCATCCCAAGGGTAAATTAAACATAACCAATTTCATTAAGGAGTTGTTGTGGTCGGTGATGCTGTGGGCAGGAAGGATCTCCTTTAGCAGTCAGTCTAATAAATATGAAGAAACCTCTGACTGAAGACAAAATTAAATTCATTATTTTTTTTAGAATGCCAGAGGGAAACTAAATGTTGCAACTCATGAAATTTACTTCACAGTTGATGCAGATGCTTACAAAGAATGTCCTGTAGCAAACAGTGTTGCAGCGACTGAAGAATCCTCTGACTAAAAACAATCATGTATAATTTTCTAAACTTTATGAAGTCACAATATTTCCCAAAACAGAACCAGCCTTCTTATCCCATTGGTTAGTCTTAAGAAAAATCAAAAAACAATCTAGATGCTGTTCTGCATAAAAGCATCTCAAATGATCTACTTATTAATGACAAACACAGTTATTTTTCATCATTTTAATTACAGAATACTAAAAATAACATTACATAAAATGTCTTTTTAAAAGAAACCATTGAATATTACAAAGGTTGTAAATCTTGTAAAGTTAGGATATAAAATCTTTGAACTGTGGTGTATAATTGAAAAAGAAAAATAATTTTCATAAAATGTATATATTAACTGTTCTACTACATTAAAAAAAGATGGGGACACAAAATGCAGACAGACGAGATGAGTGGACACCGCCATTACTGCGGTGAGCTCTCCTTTCAAAGGAAGCAAAGACCAGAGATGCACAGCACAAACCACAACCAGCTCTAGTTCTCCAATTAAGCTCATTCAAGGAAAAAAAGGAAAGGGGAAACAATTTACAACACAACTGAGCTTGAAAGTCGGCAAAACAAAAGTGACTTGGTGACTGCTCCCATTATTCACACACGTCTCAACTAAACTGGCCTTGGTTCCATTAAAATACTTTTTTCCTCCTCAAAAGGTTCACACTGTACAGAAAAAAAAAAATCATCCCAACGAAGCAAGGGAATCTGATCAGGCATCTTTCAAACTCTTTACACAACCAACACTATTTTCTACTGTACAACCCACCAAGCAGATTCACCAAAAGCAATCATGACATCAACATTAAAGGAAGTGAGCGACACTACGTGAGGGGAAACATGCATTATTCAACAGTGTGCTTTCTTTCTTGCTCTTCTATGGTGTCACTTCATCGTCAGCCCTTGTTTTATTTCAGAAAATGTAAGAAAAATGGACATTCAGAACCCGTTTCCCCCCTTCATGTTAGAGAAAAGCTGAGGGGAGCGTTTGCTTTCCCAAAACATGTTTCAAAGTTTCAAGATATGGTTTTAAATTATGCTTTTCCTGTGAAGCAGTTAGTGGTTTCTGTGAGAGAACGTGATATGAGAAGAAGGGAACAGATGACCAAACAATAAAAAAATAAAAAACGGACATCTGAGACACGCTTTAGGAGGAGGAGAGGCAAGTTACCAGCAGAGCTACTTGTTTTGGCTGGTCTGCTGCTGAGAGGTTCCAGCTGTAAGCTTCATAATGCTGTTCAGGTTCAGAAAAGTCCCCCTGAGTTAGTGCACAGAGTCAGGCGGCCCGAGGCCCACTGGTTTAGAAACCCACATAAAGAAGAGTTGAGAAAGAAAGGTATTTTGAATCGGACCAAGCTTAGAAATCGCTTTGGAGAAGGTAAGCCTGTCTTGAGTTTGCAGTGGATGTTAGTGTGGAGGAACGGTCAGGCTTAGCTGCCCGAGTCCAGTTGTTTCTCCAAAAGCTCTGAGAAGTAGGCTTGTTTTTTTTTTTTTCTCTCTTTTTTTTTTTTTTATAGATGTGGGCTTCATATTGCCCAAACAGAAGACGGGCCTGTGCCATCCCTTTGAGCCTTGATCCGAACATCGGTCCTGATTCAGGAAGTGGTCAGTTCTGCCCAACAGGCCAGTGGCTTGGGACCCGGTCGGGTGCTGGTGTAGTATGTTACGCTGGCTGTGCGTCGGTCAGTCAGGCAGACAGGTAAGACAGGCAGGTGGGTTGCAACGTGGCGGGGAAAGGGGCGGGGTTAGATCAATGGAGCCGTGTCCATCAGGCCTTTGTTTGGGTCTAGGCTGGCAAAAAACCGGACGTCCCGGTCCTTATCAGACTGCAGAGCCATAAGGGTTTCTTCCAACTTTTCCAAGTAGGGACAGCCTGGTTCCTTAAAGTAAGCTGAACACAAAAACACTCGGTTAGAAGGAAGAAAAGCTGTAAAGGTGACCCGTTACGTTTCCGTGAACGGGTTAGGATCTATATATGTGCGATACAAAACATTCTTAATAATGAGATTTTAGTTTGGTTGCTGCTTTAGCGCTTCCTGTCACTTTAATCCAAATAAGCTGCTGCCAGCCACAACCCACAACGCAACATTTACACTTGCATGAGAAAACAGCTGTAAACAGACGTGCAATTATATATCCATACATCTGTGAAAAGCATTAGTAGAGACTCCTGCACGACCAACAAGAATACAGTAAGTGGATTGTGGATGGTTGGCCAACAACAAAACATTTTACTTTTCTAGCAGCCATTAGCTGTGTCCTCATCACCACATAACTGTGCAATTTGACGTTTTGAAAATAAATGTACTTAATGGAGATCTGGAAATTTAGAAAAAAATAAATAAATCTTGTTTTTTGATAATAAAAAAAAAAAAATTTGTTGCTAGGTTGAGGTGGTTTCTTGTAGCCATATCAAAATTCAGTCATTGATCAAAAGAAAAAAATTACATGTTGTAACTCATTAACTAAAAATTCTTCAAAATTGGCTTATTTTGCTAAATTGTAATGAAAACAGTTTTCGCATCTCATGATTAACAACCGAATGTTGCCGCACCAGCAGACCACAAAAAAGAAGACAGGAAGTAATTGGAGTATGATGGCGTAGCATGTTTTCTAATGATGTGAACAAACTTATTCATGTTTGATTTTAATCACGTTTTTTTATTTAAAGGCAACACTGAAATTGTGGGATTTTTTTTTAATCATTTGTGGAATATGAAAAAGTTTCATTGGAGATCCATTTGGGTTGCTAGGTAACGGAGCCGCAACTCAATAATTGGAAGGTTTTTGAAATGGCTAATTTTTCAGACACCAAATAACAATTTTGTTGCCAAAAAATGGCCAGATGTTTGTTTGTACCTCAAATGGAGGTGTAAAATGTGCAGAAAGTAAATTTTGCATAGTAGTTACCCCTTAAACTTATTGTTTGTCGAATCATTGAGCTCATCTGCAAGTTACCTTTCTCCATGATGCTCTGCCGTAAAGCCTTGGCCACCAGAACGCGGACGTTGGCCACCGGGTCGGCAGAGAGGCTCAGTAGGCTGGGCAGGAGGTGCTGGCCGAACTGATCCATTGGCATGCAATCCTCCTCCACAATGGCCTTCAGCAAAAACACATAAACACTCAGACTGAGCTGCAACCAGCACCCAGGGAAAAGGTATTTATGACGCAAAGATGTGGCAAGAACAGAAACAATCTAATCAGACCGGTTAATCGACAAATGGCTTTCTGCCAGAGTTTTACGGTCAAAACACATTCTCATCCATCTGGAGATTATATTACACTGACATGACATAAAACAACCATTATAGTGTAAAAAAAAAACATTTTTCAATAAAAAAAAGATTTAAAAAAGGCATAAAAAGCTATGGAAATAGTAAAACAACAAGTGGAGAAATGTACAGACCTGGCAGATAAAAGCAAACGCCTGCCTGCCCACCCACTTGGGACAGTGGCAGAACCTGACTGAGAGTTCATTGATGAAGGTCAGACCAAGTTCATCGGCTCCGCATGCATAAAGCTTCTGCAGGATCTCCACTACCTGAGAGAACAAAGCGAAAAACAGCTGTCAGTCTACGTGTACAGGGAATAAACAAGCGTTTTATGGGAGAGGATTAGGAACACTGGAAGGAAAAAAATAAATTCTGATGAGAAAAAAAAATAGCTAAAAAAGGAGTTCTGGAGAATTTTGAAAAAATAAGAATTTGAGATTCAAGAATCAAGTCAGAATTTTGAGGGTTAAGATGGAAAAAACACTATCCTGAGGAAAACATACAGTAATCAATAGGGGAAGAAAAAACCCCCCAGCAAAAATCAGAATTCCCAAAAGGGGAAAAAGACCCCCTGTGTATCTGTGTGAACCAAGAAATATTGGAAAATAAGAGAACTCTGAGAAAAAAATAGAAGAAAAATACAGAAATCTCTGTTTTACAGTAAAAATAGAGAAAAATATAATTTCTGAGGAGAAAAAAAATGAATTCCACAGGAGAAAATAAACAAAAAAATCCAGAATTATTTTGTCAATTCTTTTTTTTTTTCAGAAAGAAATTCTGAGAAAAAGAACATTTTGAGAATAAAAAAAATTCTAAATTAGAATTTGAAGAAAAAAAAAAGTCTGAATTTTGAGGTTCAGAGACATCATATTTTTTTCCCAGAGAAGCTCAAAAGCTCATCTGTAGCTTTCTACAGATGCAAATTGTTAGAATTTGCAACATAAAATCTGCTGCTCACATAACAAATATGACCAATATATCAATATCTGAACATTTTACATCTGAAATTTATTTTCTTCTAAAATACTTTTCAAACTCTTCTGTGAACTCACCAGTTTATAGGAGATCCACCTGACCTCTGACACTTTGTCAGAGCAAAGCGTGAGTGCTATCTGTCTGAGGTAGTCGTAGACGTCGTAGTGGCTGTACAACTCTATGATTAGGATCAGCTGCCTGGAGGGAAACACAGACAAAAGGTAAACATAGTCAACTAAAAAGTAAAAAGGAACAGCATATTATGACAAATAATATGCAAATAAGCAAACTTACTCTGCCAGCTCATATCTGAATCTCCAGTTGCGGCTGTTGTCCGTCACCATGAACTCCTGCAACTGGTACAGATACTCCCTCCTCTTGTCTGCATGCAGCAGCTGCAGGAAGTACAAACCAGCTTTGTTAGCAGAGATTTAATGGGTACTTTGCGCCAATTTTCCATCAGTTGACCCAGAGATGTTACCTTCAGGAAGTCGTACAGGTGTTTAAGCACACCGATGCGGACCTCGTCCAGGTCTTTGAGAAAACCGTTAAAGATGGGCACCAGATCTGCTGCCGTCAGCTGATCGCCGAGAATGACTGCAAGTTCATGGATGGAGAATGCTAGAGTACGCCGCACCTTCCACTGAGCAAGAAAAAGACAAAAAAATGGTATCATTTGGTTGAAAACCTTAAGCAATGTTTAGTAAACATCTGGCATAATTTTGAGAAAAGCTGCAATTTAACACGAAGTATCAGTTTAATGTTGTTGTGTTTAAAGCTGCTGTGACTGGCCTGACACAATAACACATTTTACTGGACAATAAATTGTCCCAGAAGTTGTAGCAACAAACAATAATTTTGCAGTTTGGAGCCCACATTCAAATAATGGTAATTACATAATAACGCAAGAACGCATTCAAACTTTAAATTCTAGTGAACATTTAACATTGAAACTGGAAGACATTTTAAATATCCAATATAAACAACAACAAAAAAACAGAAACAAACAAACAAAATTGTGTTTTTAATAAAGAGTTAGCTGACACCAAACTGAAGACTTTTATCATGCAGTTTTTGGTAAAAAGATAAAAAAAGAAATTAAAATAAATAAATCATCCAAATGGAAATTATTAAGTTTGTTTCAATTCATCATGCTATTAATTGATTTATTGCAACAGGCCAAGCTGCGACCCTCAGGCTCCTAAACTTGTCTTCTTTTTTTTTTGTTGCAGTAAAAATCACCATTAAACATTTTGCAAAGCAAAAACAAAAAACAATCTGGTTAAAGAATGTTTCTAAATTTCCACCCATCTGTGAAATTTTCCCCCAACTTCAGTCAAGCAGAACTAAAGTTTTGTGGCTTAATAATTGAAAACAGTCTCAGACATTTTAGCCTATCCCAACTAAATGACCAGGATTTTAATTTATAAGGAACAGAAAGTGCACTTTTACTACATAAAAGCCAGTTTATGAGCAAAATGACAACAGAAGTAGGCTGAATCTGCCTTTTGCAACAATATCTATCAAAGACCCCAAGTTTCAAGCAAAAACCTTAATATTTAGGCTAAAAAACTGCTATTAAGGGCCAGCTGTGGAAAAATAAAATCCAAGTGACAGATCCAGTGGTAAGTCAGGAGTTTCACTCAGTGGATCTGTCAGAGAAACAACTTGGGGCATGTAAAGACAAAACCGGCATCTATTTGTCCCAACATGTCCTCCAACTATTCAACTTGAGGAAAACCTTGTAAAGCTGCCCTGACTTTTAAATTTGTCAGGATGGAACCAGCAGCAGTGTGAGTGAGAATAGAAATATTGCATAAACAGAAGGACTGGACGGCGTAACAACATGACCCGTGACTATTAAATAATTAAAATGTTCTATTAAAGGAAACATGGACTCCAGACAACAAGTAGTCCAACTACTGAAAAAATGAGATTTCACTGGAAAAGTTTCATTTTGTAGTTTAACACACATTTTTCTTTTAAAACTTTCTGCACAGAATTTGACCATGTGAAGCTAAAACCATGCCACAATGTATTTTTTTAAACTATTAAATGCAAAAAAAATTTTTTGTACAATTTTGGCTTAGTTACTGCTCCAACTGAGTGTTGTCCTTTCAGTAAATTGCCTTTTGAGTACGTATGCTCCAGTTAACAATGAATCAACTATGAATTAGTGAACGATTATTTCAATAACTGATTCATCACGATTAATTATTTCAGCCCTAGTTCCAAGTATCACATTTCTGCAAAAATTGTCTCGTTAACGCCTCACAACACTGTGCTTATGGCTCAGAAAAGCTAAGTTATGTTTAAGAAAAATAGGAGTTGTAAGAATCAGGCTGACGAATAGATGGGACAATGCTATTTATCAAAATCTGTAGTTGCACAGTTCATAAACTGTTAAAGAATATGGTTTTTTTGGACAAAATACTTAATCCACACATTAAAAATGTAAAAAGATACCCCTTTACGTATAATCTAACGCACAGCAATGCACACAAAGTTCTCCCTCCCCAGGTATCCTAAAAAACTATTACTTATACTTTTAGACAAAAATCTTCATTATCGAACCTATTAAAAAGTTAACAGCCACCTGATTGGCCGCTCAAACAGCTGCTTAAACATAAAAACCTCCCACTGAGATAAAATCTAGGCTGTAAATAATCATCTCTACAGACTCTTGGGCCGATTTCCTACCTGGACATCACTGGCCAGCGTTTCATACGTGTCCTTGAGGCAATGCCAGTTCTGCCGGCCGAGCGTGAGCGCCACGCCGGGCAGGCTGAAGGCACAGTGTTTGGCTATCTCTGTGTCCACCGTCTGCGCCCGGGCCGGATCCGTCATGGAGAGGTACTGGTCCAACAGCTGCTGGGGGATGACGTTCTGCAAATACGGCGCAGAGAGTAACATTTTAAAAAAATGTGAAAGAGAGAACGTTTGGAATATTTACAAGCCGGTGTATTCAAACTGACCTGGATTTTTGGTTTGTCCTCAGACACTCGGGTTTGTATCACCTCAACCTCCTCTATCTCTATGGGTTCATCTGATTCAGACTCCTGGGAAAAATGAAAACACAGTTATGGAACAAAGCAAGCTGACTACAAGCAAAAAACACTGCAAATTAAAGGTGCAGCTAACAGTTACTTTAGTAATCCATTATTCTGATGGCTAATCAAATGATCAGATAAAAAATATTGGCACATTTCTCAAATTTTTTACTTAATTACTGTAAATAAAGAAAGAGAGGAAGGGAAAAATGTATTAAATTTGGAAGGGAGAAAGGAAAGAAGGATAGAAGGAAAAATAAAAGGAACAAAATTCAGAAGGAAGGAAGGGAAGGATGAAGGAAAGAAGGAACAAATAAAGAAAGTACGATATGAAGGAATAAAGAAAGAAGGAAGTTCAGAAGGCAGGAAAGAAGAAAAAAAAAGGAAGCAAAGATCTGGTAAGAAAAAAAATAAAACAGGTTTCATTTTTTAAGTCATGTCGCCCAAAAAACATTTTTTATCTGCATCTGACCAAATGTTAACAATCTCACGCATGTCTTACTGGCACTGGAGAGTCAGGAGAAGACTCCTCTTCCTCCTCCTCCTCTTCCTCCTCCTCCGGCTCTGTCTGTGTCTGCTCATCTTCTTGCTCTTGGACCGGACTCGGCTCTGTGGCTGGAGGAGTTTCTGCTATTTGCTTCTCGTCTGTGCTGGTTTCCTCCATTTTATGCGCCTGAATCTCTGTGGATTTGTCCTCCATCGGGCTTTCAGGGTTGGATTCTAGTAGTTCCTCTGCTTGCTGTTCAGTCGGGCTGTTTTCTGTTGGGATGTCAAGCTGTGCAGCCTTTAGAGCCGCTGACAATACTTGAACTTGAGCTGGGAGGTAAACCACATCTGTAATTAAATCTGCATTCCCAGAAATCTCACTGTACACACTCTGGCATCAAACACTCACCTTGCACATCTGGATCATCAATGTGAGGTTGCAAACAATCCAAAACCTTCTGGATCTGATCACTGGTGGCTTTGCCATGGCTGGATTTAGACTCTGAACAGTTTTCTTCTGGTTCCTCTTCTTCTATCTTTTTCTCCGTCCCTTCCTCTGATGTCTGACAGTTTAGCATCTCCAGTTCCTCGCTGATGTCAGGTAGAGGCTCTCTCCAGTAGATGAAAGAGTTAAAGCTGTCGTCGGTCTGCTCTGTCTCTTTTGTGTTTTTAGCATTGTTTGTAACCAGGGGGCTGTCACGACTGCCTGTCACAGCCAAACCAGGAACAGAAAAATGGCCGTCTCCGAAGTGGTTCAAGTCCTCGCAGTCAGGCGTCGCCACGTGCTCCGGCGATGGCGTGGCCCGGCCGTCCTGGTTGGGAGGCGTGTGTGTGATGGTTCTGTCTTTGTGGCAGCTGCTAATGTCGGAACAGTTCAGGGAGTTCAGAGAGCAGTTACTGCAAAGAAATACAAGTTCAAAAACAATTAGGGCTTCCTATTTTGGCAACTTTACAAAGTTATAACTGAAGTAAACAGTCCGCTTCGTTTGGGGAGGTGTGAATGTGCAATCAAACTCAAAAAAGCTCTGTTTATTTCTAGTGAACTCTGGTGTGGTTAGATTGCATATTTGAACACCAAACTGACTGGAAACAACTCCAAAAGCAGGGAGCAAACTATAAAGCAGGATGTCCTGGGTAAATACAATCAAATCTAAATAATCCAGGTCTAGCACTTGTGGAAGAAATGGGCCATGGTGTTTTACCAATGACGAAAGAGAAATCCTGCAACGTGTAAAACTAAAGGAGTTGCGCTCCATGTCTTCTTCAAAGGTTTTCAGTGATTTTTGATGCAGCGCCGCCACAGGTGAGGAAGTGAACAAATGTTGTCAAGCAGTCCAATTAGTTTGGATTGTTTGACAAAGCCAACCAAACCGGATGATTATGTAACAAATATTGCAATTTTGGTTCCCAGTCGAACTGATTCTACTGGACTACCAGGTGTGAAACTCCCCTAAAAATCTCTATAAGCAAGATTTCTATGGTAAAAACAGTTTTATTTGTATAAACAATAAAATCTGTCTCTGTCTATTTTTTTGGTAATTAAATTTAATGCAGAGGAAAAGAAGAACAGGCTGATCGTCATGTCTCATTAATAACCGTGATTCATTCAACCAATGACTAAGCTGCAGCTTCCTCAGCCAAGAGGACATCCGATCTTGTCTGTCTAAAGCAAAAATGTGACAAATTTGTGCATGATAAACTATTACCACACACGTTACCTAAAAAAAAAAAAAAGAAAGAAAAAAAATCTTTATAACTCATCACTCATACCTGCTTTCTACTAAACACTAAAAAGCTAATTTTTACTGTTTTTAGAAACCAACAGTCCCCTACAATTAAGGTATCCATGAAACATAGCAGAATTATTCTCGCAATCTTTATCAGCATCTACAGGAATCTTAGCGCTGATCTTTATGAATAATAATTAATATTAATTGAAACACTTGAATCAGTACAACAACCCCTTTAACCAGTCTGAGGGTTGAATGACTTAAATAACAGGTCAAAAACAGTAAATCTCTGCTGTTCAGCTTATATGCCTGATTTTTTTCAATAGTTTAGCAGCAAAAAGGTTAAATGAATTGAAAATGCTATTTAAATTGTTGATATATAGTTTGATTGAAATGTAACTAATTGTGATTAATTGTCAATACTAGTTTTAATACATCTAAATCAATCAATAATCTGAGGGAATGACACTCAAACACCAGAGCTCCAAGACGGTTAATCTGTTTACTTAAGAGCGATGGTTTAGTCACAGATTAAATAACTCACAGTAAGACTTCCTGTTGTCCTATAGAAACATCTTTCCTACTTTTAACTTGCAGCATTGTGCTGATGAGAAGGAAACTAAAGCTGCCATCCAATATGTGGCTCCTGACTAAGAAGTTAAAAAGGGAAAGCAGTGCTTCTTTTCAAACACAAACAACCCCTTCCTCCAATAGAGCGATAAAGTTGGATGGAGAACTCTTAAGCAACTTGTGGCTATGAATAAAAGGTTTCGAAAGAAATTACGCGACCAATGCTTTGCAACATGTTGAAATGACTGGTGTTGCTCAAATGTAGACATTCTGGAAAGCTTTTAGAACAAACATGACACAGAACACCTACATGTGATCTAGAGTCATTATAATAAAAGTTCAGTGATTGTCTTACTTGTCCGTTGTACACCTGGGGACCTCTGGAAGAGCACCATCTTCCCTGAAATGAAGGCCTGTGCTGGAGGGGTTGGCAAAGGTGGAGATGAATCTCCCCAGAGACTGAAAGGCAGCCTGTCGCACCTGAAGGTGGAAAAAGTTTGTTTTTACAAGACTTAATGAGTTAAGAAACCACAATTAGATAAAATGTAATTTGAGGATAAAGCCATCTTAAGTGGCGCCATTTCCTCTTTTTTTAATTTTAACTGTCACAATAAATGTCCCAATCATTTCAACGCAATCATTTACAGTGGGTGAAATTTTTCCCAGTTTGCGAGACTTACCCAACGTGATTGGTCACTGATGAGGTTAATGAACAACGGGGACAATTTTGAGCGTCGCACCTCTGGAGAGGTGGAGTTGGAGACGGTCATGAAGCACTCAGCACAGGCTTTCCTGATGCCCCAAAGGCTGTCGGAGCACAGGTTGAAGAACTTCGGCATCTGCGTGAAAAACAAAAAACACACTGTGATATTTTTGACTGCAGAGAGATTTGTTGATGGGACAGAATTTTAAAAAAACAGTATGAAAATAAATGTAAAAAGTATTCTGAAGTCTCTCACCAGAAGTTTTTCTGTTGCTTCCTGTCCAACAATAGAGCAAAATTCCCCAAAATTCCCTGCACACACCTATAACAAGCATGATGGGGAAAAAATGGGGTTCAGACACAATTTAATAGCTTAAGTATGTTTTGCAGAAATGTACTGTGATTATTATGAGCTGACCTCTACTCAATTCTAAGTTTGTGCATGGGGGCATAATAAAAATAGAATTACAAAAGGACCAAAAATAAAATACTTGGCAATTTTTAACCACATTTGCAGCCCCGACACCAACTGGCACCAGTTAGACAGAATTAACATTCCAGAGGGGAAACAACGGCGTAGTGTCAGCAAAGCCGCTGGACGAAACAGAACTGAGGCTGATTCACATACTGATTGAATTCACACTGACAGAGCAACACAAACAGAATTAAACTTGACCTCACATGCCTGCTGTCTGAGCCGTGCTTCAGGCTGCAACATAACAACTAACCTAAAGGTCATCTTCAGAATTCTGAATGTGAAAAAGAAAAGGTTTTACCTTCCGCACTTGGAAGAGTCTGGCGTCGCTGCAGAGGTCGCAGAAGCGTGGCAGCAGCAGATGCTCCACTGTGTCTTTGCTCAACATGGTGACAACTTTACACATGATCTGTGTGACAGAACGACAGCAGATCAGGAACTCAAGTAAAAGGAGGTCAATAAAAGTAATCTAAATTACACTGGGTTTTTTTCTATGCATTGATACTCTAATGATAACATAAGAAAGAAAAAATGGGTCAAATTAATAAATGTTTCTTACAGCAACTGCCTCAATTTTGTAGTCATCATCACTGCTTGGTTCTGTCAACTCGAGCAGAACAGGACAAACTTTGGTCTCCATGTCAGCTTTAGAGATGAGGCCCTGCTCCAACAAAACCAGCAGCGCTGCCTGACTCGTCTTCCGCACCTGCAAACGATGAATGGGTTGATTGTTAAGCCAACATGCAAAAACACAAATGTTCCGTTTTTAAAATCCCCAAAACATACTTATTTGTACTTAATATGCTTTGCTTATTTTTTTACAGTTTACCTAAAGACGTAATTTATTTGAAACCTACCTGGTTATTTGGATCTGTAAGATACCGGACTACAATGGGTACCAAGTATCTCGAGAAGGCGGCTGGGAAATTCGGCCGACTCTCGTGCAAAAACATGGCAATATTAGGAACTTGCTCCATCAGCTCCGATCGCACAGTGGGCTCTAAGCACACACATCACAGCATCAATTTAATAAACCAAATTAAAACAAGGCAGCTGAAACAAAAAAATTACAAGAAAATACATCTACCTCCATCCTCTGACATTCTGGCAATTGTCTCCATGACACTGATAAAGTCATTTTCATTGTCACTGAACTCTCGAAGCACATCAAGCAGGCCACGCGCCACGATCTGCCTAGAAAGCAATAGCTCCAAGTTAGTGGTATGCCTGCCAATACCTACAAGGGTCAAGTTCGCAAAGCTCAACACGCAGCTCTGAAAGCAACGCCAAGTACATTCCACACGCATCTACTTCAAAATAAGAGGATGGCTTAGCCCTGCACAGCAGAGCATAAAAAGCACAAAGACAACAGCTGGAATCAGCACTTGCAGTGCCACATGAGACAAAAACAAAGGACTTTATGAAAGCTGCATCAGGCAAAATGAGACTTAAGAACATAACTATCTTTAAAATTAAAGAAATTCCACATAGAAAGACGGAGAGGTAAGGAAACATTCAAACAGTTTTCTGACATTCTTTTACTGAAATTCATTTCAGTAAATCTTCAAAACAAAGTGTTGCTATCACATAGTTTCACTACGTAACCTAATGCAATTTATTATTTGGACCATGAACATTTTTTTTATTGCTGCACAATTTCCTAGTAGTTATTGACTACGGTTAATATCCTTTTCATGTAAATACTGATTTATTTGCTGACGTCTCCTTCTTGCAAAGACGCCAAAATTATGCTGCAGATACAAAGAGATTTTAAATGCGATTAATGCATTAGTTATGCATTAGTTATGTTCATAACTAATGCATATTTTAACTATTCAATTTTTTTAGCAAACACAAGTGGGTATCATTAGATGAAAACAGAAATACTGCTTTATTAGGAATATTTGTTACTTCTGATAAATAAATAGCGAA
>CAEGAD010021020.1:0-36159 GCA_903067055.1 Poeciliopsis paucimaculata | reverse complement strand
CTTTGCAGGATGTCAGAAAACCTTTCCAGAGCTGCTGTTTTGATATGAACTGCATTAAACCCTCAGATCTTCTGCTTTAGGAAACTCCAAAGGTTCTCAATAGGGTCAGAGGTCAGAGGAGGATGGTGACAACACCATGAATTTCTCCCCTTTTATGCTGATAGCAGCCAATGACACAGTGGTATTTCTTGCAGCATTCATTTTCATGCATGAAGATGATTTTGTTACAGAAGATCCAACTCTCCTTTTTGAACCATGAAAGAAAGTGATCAGTAAGAAAGTCCATATACTTTGCTGAGGTCATTTTCACACCTTTGGGGACTCATACCTTGTCATATGGCACTATACTATTGGGTGATTTTCGTCAGCAAAGATCCTTTTTCTCTTTCCCATATTGCTTGAAACTTGTGGCCTGCTTAATAATGTGGAACATCCTTCTTATGTAGATTTCCTTTAATTGAGCTCACCAGACAAACTAATCAACCAGCTCTCTGAAATGAATTATAGTGATTTAATAGCGCAACAAAAAATTGAATCTTTATGACACTTAAATCCAATTTGCATAATAATTTGGAACACGGTGTAAAATTTCTTGTAAATACTAATCTATAAAGAATGATGCAGACGTGGACGATCAAAGCTTTTCTTTGGGTTTTATGCAACTTTTTTTTAGGTCTGTCACAATAAATAAATTAATTGCATTATTAATTAAAACAAGCACATGAATTTTCCATTTGCATAATTTCCTCTTTTCTCTCTCTACCAAAGACATGACGACAAAAGTGTTCAGTGTGGTGCGTTGGTCTCAACTAGAAATCATCTTTTAAGGACAATTATGTTGACAGAGAATTCCTAATTCATTTTATTTGTTGTTTCTGCTGTTTGTTTATTGTGGATATTTAAAATTCATTCTAGTTCTGTTGGTAAATGTTCATTAGAATTTAAAATGTATTGGTCTTTGAGAATGTCCTGACATTGTTATGCCATGGAAAATTATCTCAAAATAACAATATTATTGTTTTTTGCAATATGTTTTGGGACAATCTATCATCCTTCAACATTTGTTATTGGCACAGCTCTTTTTTTCCCCACCTTTTCATCATGTTATAACCACAACCATCTATGTGTTTTATTGGGATTTTCTGTGATTGACTGACATAAAGCGCATCAAAATGGAGAAGTGGAAGGAAAATATAGCTACATTTCTGTCATATAACCTGGAAAGGGTTATTTCTATTTTGATTTATGTCTGGGCCGCCAGACATTTTCTGGTCTGAACCTGAAAAGCCTGAAAAGCTTTTGCCTGGGTTGTTTTCTGTCAGCGTTATCAGCGGCGTTGGAGAGCTGAACGTGGAAGGGGCCAATCAGAAGACGGCAGAGTCCGTGTCCAGCCCCTCCTCTGCTGACACACCCTACCCGGACTGCCCTTACCTGCTGCTGGACGTACGCGACCGCGACCAGTACGACCGCTGCCACATCATCAGTGGTGGGTGGTGGAAACTTACTCTCTGTGCAATAAAACATTTTCTATTTCTGATCCTCTGCCTTTCCTCCAGCTCACAGTTTTCCCATCGCCACGCTGTCTCGAACTATGAATCCCTACACCAAGGAAGTGCTGGAATATGTATCCTAATAAACAGGCATGCATATTTATTTTTTGTTTTTCTTCTCTACATTATGATGTATTTCCATTTGACACCTTAACAGAGTTTGTAGAAAAATGCTCTGGGGAAAATTATCATCCTCTACGATGATGATGAGAGAATAGCCAGCCTGGCGGCTACCACCATGTGTGAGCGGGGCTTCGAAAATCTCTTCATGCTCTGTGGCGGTAAGAGCTGGCAGTCTTTTTATCTTTCACAAAACCAAAGTTAGTCTCAGAATTACTGGTACACTGCAAAATCTTACCAAATAGTTGTGGTCTAGTTTCATGTGCAAATGTCCTACCACATTGGAGATATGACTGAGCTAACTTACAAGTAGCTTTTCAACAAGATGTAGGAGCTTGTTTGAACTCAGTAATTCCATAATATTGATAAAAAAAGTTCTAGTTCCACCGGCAGATCATTTCACTTATAATATGGAGAAAAATGTCTTGTTATAAGTGAAATAGTCGACCAGTTGAACTAGAACTTTACAAGTTACAAAAGCAACTTTTGAATCGGTTTCAGTAATGATGGTTCTTTGCTGGGCGTCTGCCACCTTGCACACATTTCTTTATAGTTCTTAATAATGACTTTGATTTCCATTCATTTTTCATTTATTTCTATAGCCTCGCCCTAAGCCTAACCTAATCCACTCACCTTCGTCCAAAACCTAACTACTAACCCAGAAATACCAATTATGTCCCACTAGGAGCTGGTGGGCCCCACAACATGGTAAGAGTTAGGAAAATAGCCCTTACAATGTATCAAATGCAAAGACACACACATGCACTTTTCTTTCCTCTCTCACATCCTTAGCAGTTTTTCAAGTAATTCTTTTTTTTCTACCTGCATGTGCAGTTACACATTAAATGCTTTTACACATTTTTGTCACTGAACAGTGAGTTTGCAAAAGCATCTTTTCAGAAAATGATTGTGCAGTTTTCCCAACCAAACACACGCAGATTTAGTCTCTAAGTAAATAAAAGTCTTTTGTAAAGACTTAGTGATGTCTGTTCATGTTAAATCCTGCTGTCAGTGTCAGGCTGCCTGGCGCTAGTGAGTTAGACCTATATATGAATAATTACCAAGCAAAAAAAAAGAGTTATGTCTGCATCATCTCTAATGCGATAAAACACAATGTTCTTTAGCTTGATTGTGTGTGATATGACCAATGACCAGCAGCCGCTTCTCAAGTTCCTGTTTTCATAAACATGCAGCATTTAAGCGATTCATGAGCAGGCATTTCCTTAAAGTTTTTTTTTTTTCATTCCATTTCTCAGATCGCACCTCTTTCATCTAATTATTGGATTCCCCTGATCCTAAACCAATATTTTAGTTGAGCAATGTTCATGTCCAAGTACCAATGCTTTTCTCTTTCCTCTTCTCCAAGGTCTCAAGGTGATCGCCCAGAAGTTTCCAAGTGGAATGACAACCGGCTCCTTTCCAGAGTCGTGCCTGTCCGCTTCCAAATCCTCTAAGGCAAAGAAATCGTCGGTGGTCCGGCAATCGGCGCAGAATGCTGAGAAACGCTGGAGGTTTACGTTGGACGAGCTGGAAAAGATCCAGGAGCAGATGGAGGAATTGATCATCTCCAGTTTCTCAACCAGTAAGATGGAAACCAGTCAGAAACTAAAAAAATGTATATAACAAAGAAACTGAAGGTAAAATTAGAAATGTGAGAGTTGGCGGAAAGCATTGACGAAGACTTACTTAAGGTCTCCAGTATAAAAATAATTTCTTATGCAGAGTTTCAGTTTATTGTAAGTTTTTGAGCCAGTAATTAGGTGTGCACCCATTCTGATTTTAGCTGATACAAATTAATATTATTACTCATATTTTGTTTTGTTTTCTTTTTGGCTAAAATGTTGATGAATGCAGCCTTTGCATATTGTCACCTTCCTAAAACAAATGGTCTAAGTCATTTTTGCCAAAATTGTATGTTTTTTTTTTTTTTTGCTTTTTTGCCAAAATCGCTTTTGGCACAAAATGACTTAAGTCATTAATTTAGGATGGTGACTATGTGTAGATAAGATCCATTTCTCATGTAAGCATCGACCAATCTCCCAAAATTACAGAAATTGGGACCGATTTTTTGTCCAATTGATTTATTGATGCATCCCTATCTATGATGGTCAGATAAAAATTAACTTATGCATTTATTCATTAAAAAGCCTTGTCTGCTGTAAAATTTTGCAGCAGATTCTCTATAAAATTCAGATTAAAAGTGAAATTTGTAGGGCATAAAACAACTTTTTGCCTAAAGGAACTTCAATTTATTTATTTATTTTTTCCTTCTGCAGGTCAGCTGTCCAGTCGCACATCTTCCAGCAGCAGCCGATCCACGGCCTCCAGTCATCAGAGTTCCTCCACAGCTGAGAAGAAGAGCTCCAGAGTTCAGAACAGCAGACCCTGGAAGTGACCCTCCACCCCTCTGCCCCGCCTCTCCTCCTCAAACAACAAGCATACCTCCATCAGAAAGCCTCCTCAGGATTTGTGTTGATGCTTCTGGCTGCAGTGAGCAAACCAATTCCGAGAGGCGGACATTGGCTTCCAATGTTGCTGCGTTTTCATCACTGCTGCTCATTTTATCTGCAAATAAATGAGCTTTTTTGCAATTTTGGAACAAACCATCCCAACCACAACTGATAAGATAGAGTACTCATATGTAGACTTAAAAATGAAATTTGCTGTCAAAATATAACCAAAATGTTCATTGATCTCTTTTAAATTACTACTCTGTATTTAATGATTTTCTTTTTTTGCATTGTGCCTCATCTGTGAAAAAGGCCTGTTTGCACTCTGATTCTAATCTGTTAAGATTCTAACTTTTTTTTTTTTTTGTTCAGATATGGCCTTTTTAAAACAGTTTCACTAAGAAGTGTTGATGGGAAGCAGGAAAATGCTGTGAATTACTGTATCATATGAGGCGTATATGTGTTTTAATAGAGCCTGACTTGGTTGCTTAGAAACGTTTAGTTGTTCTTTTAGTGGTTTATAGCACACTTCCATCAACATACACCACTAGCAGTGATGTGCAATAGTTGCAGCTGTTTTTGTGGTTGGAGTAATACTGACTGACTGAGAATCAGGATGACAAAAGGTTTTTTCCATCATGCAGTAGTCATTGTCTGGGGCCTTTGTGCGTTTGTTCACTTTTGTCTTTAGTTCTCTTCTCTGTAAATACATTCACATTCATTCTTTGCAGAGCACATTTTATTAAAAATCTGAATTTCTTCAAGCCTTTGTTGCAACAATTGTTGTTTAACTTAAATGAAGTGATTGCATAATTTTATTCATGAATAATGAATTTGATTTTTTTTTTTTCCTGGAACGTAATTGTTTCATTGCATAATAAACACAATGTGAAAAAAACAATCTTTAAGACTGTTACTTCAACATTGAGCAGACTATCTGCTTTGACATTGACATTACACCTTATAAATATAAGTCTGAATTAGTGAAATCCATCAAAAGGTAATACCTTACGACTTACATTTATTTATTTCAACTGTTTCGGCCAGATGGTTTTGAAGGTGGATGTAGAGTCTCCAGAATTCTGCAGAGTCCTTATGAAAAATAAAAAGATGAAAATTGATTTGCCTAAACTACAATTTGTAGACGAATTAAATTGTAATACTTTCATTAATTTTGTATTGTATCATCTACATCTAAAAAACTTTGTTAGTTTAGTGTTTGACTAAACAACACTTCTATTTACCTCAACTGGATGTTATTTTAGTTACACCCACCAGAGGGCAGTAAGGCTCCTTTAGATAAAATGTACGTGATGATTCGGTTCTGATGATGCCAGTAAACTGGAGGGAGCTGTGGGAGAGAGCAGAAGACAGGCTGAGAGAACTAAACCCTTCAAATAACCTAAATAAATAAGCAACAACTAAGAAAAGAATGATCAACGCTAAAAGACCGAAGAGCAGCTAAAGTTGATCACAGTGGAAAGCAGCCTGGTATGTTGACATAAACTGAATTACATTGAATTGAATTCGATCAGAATTGGCCTGGTTTTAGATTAAACAAAACAAATTGTCTCATTTTGTTTGGTCCTTTGTTTTTTGTAACAAAAGTACCGACTGGATTCCAGAAAAAAAAAAAATGGCAGCAATATTTATCACACTAATGCTTGATCTCTCAGATGAAAAATCATGAAGTTATGCCTTTGGAGTAGCCAGTAGTTCCTTATCACACTTTTTTTTTTTTAATCAGGCTTCTTTCATTATGTTTTCACAGCTGCGTACAGGGCCGCGTAATAGTTTCTGGGTTTAAGACTCACTGAGCAAATTTTATGGTTATATGTCTGGGGAAATTGCATCATGTTTTTCAGGAAATTAGGAGAGTAAGAAGCTTATATACTCAAAAGAATAACAACATTTTCACAAATGGGGATTCTGTGGTACCTATGGTGATGTGGATGTATTTTCCATGAAAAAAAAAATACTTTATGTTTTTAAATTTTTTGATAGAAGTCACTTTTTACACATGAGATGTTTTGTCATCAAAATAAATGTTGTCTTTCGTAGCCTGAAGCCAACAGCTGCTGCCTAAACCTGTCCTAATTAGAAAATGTTTAGTCAAACTTCAAGGCAAGAGACTGGGAAATCTGATACTGGGAATGCATGACTGAAGGCCTCATTGATAACAGGAGCAACAGGAGCACAGAGAGGAAAAGTGAATGATGACCCAAAGCAAACAGCAACCCTTAGTAATGATATAAAAAAGGGACAACGAGATATCAAACACATTTAAATGTTTTCTTAAGAATTTTTGACTCTGCTGTAAGCAGTTTAATTTGAGTTACAACAGACCATAAAGGGTAAAGATCTGGCCTGGCACGTTTCAATTCCCAAAACTGTAGTCATGAAATGTCTAACTATGCTATGTTTACAGTGAGCATAGAAACTGAGAAGACTTTTGTATAGAAACTCTCGCAGTCCAGCTGTGTGATGTTTTTTTCACTTCAGAGAAAAAGGAAAACCAGTCATTATCATCTACACTGTAATATTTGCTTGGTGAAGCTTAAATTACATCAGACTTTATCAACAGGCAGATTTGAAAAGTCTTAATGGACAAGTGGATCCTATCTTGCTGACTGGGGGGAATCTGCTGGTTATAATGATTCATGAGACTCTGGACAACCTTTGACACCAGGACTGTTTGCTATGTATGCTTTGTGTCTGCAAGCAGCAGGCGAGAGGTAATTCATTACACCAATGGTGTGATGTCTTTTGGGATCACATGGAAATTGCTGCTGCAGAGAGGAAGTTTGCTCACAGGTAAGACTTCTGTTGGAGCCCATAACATTTTGAATTTGTAAGTGTTTATTTTAGTTTAAGCCTTATAAGTCACTGGAATGTCCAGAAATAATACCATGTCAGAGGTTTGCTAATGTCCCATTAATAAGTAGTGAAGATGAGCATGCATTGAACTCATGTTTGATTTTTGTCTGAGGTTGCTTTTTTTTTTTTTTTTTTTTATCTAACTCTGCTGCTTTTTCGATGTTAATGTCTAAACTTATGTTCAGATGCCATTAGAACCTGACAAGGAGAATCCAAATTTCCAACCCTGGTTAGTTGCACCAATTTCAACAAATCAGGAGATCTACAAATTCACTTCGATAAATATTCTCTTAGAAATATTCTTTTGAAAGTTTGCTATGTCATTGGTACTGTTGGACTTCAGTGCAGCATTTGACACTGCAAACTCCATGACAAATTATTCAAGTGACTGGAGACAGATACAGGAGGTGACTTGTTCTGATTTTACCTAAAGAACAGAGACTTCTTTGTGTCAGTGGGTAACTTCTCATCTAAGCTGACAGAAGTCACTCTTATTATAATAAGTAATGCGATTAGTTACCTCAACTGTCCAGATGATGCACTGCTCCACGCATTATAATCCCAGCATGGATTATAATGAACCCATTATAATCCATGCACTGAATAAATACATTGAACAAAGTAACGTATATACAGTATGTGCCATAACTTTCTTTAGCTGAACAGAAACAAAAGAGAAGTTTTTGTCTTTGGACTGAAAGCAGAACCATCTAGAGTCAACACACAGCTTCGGTTGTTACTGATAGAAACTAGAGATCAGGCTGAAGTTTAGGTGAAGTGATGGACTCTAACATGAACCTTCAGAGTCAAATAAAGACAGTTACAAAGTCGGCCTTCTATCATTTGAAGAACTTTTCCAGGATTAAAGGACTAATGTCTCAGCAAGATCTAGAGAGCATTTATCTTTAGTTGCATTGATTACTGTAATCCCGGGTCAATCCTCCAGCTGCAGCTGATCCAGAACGCTGCTGGTGTTCTGACTAAAACCAGGAAGACAGAGCACATAATACCAGTTCTAAAGTCCTTACACTGAGAGAATAGACCTTAAAATACTGTTAGTTTGTAAATCACTCAACGGCTCAGCACCACAATACATTAAAGATCTGCTATTATTGTATCAAACTTCCAGACCTCTCAGGTGTTCTGGTTCTGGTTCTGCTCTGCATCCACAGAACCAGAACCAAACAGGGAGAAGCAGCATTCAGTTTTTATGCTTTTCTAATCTGTAACAAATTTACAGAAAACCGCAAAACAGCTGAAACACCGAGTTTCCTTTAAATCAAAGCTCAAACCCCATTTGTTGTGAGTTGATTAATTATAACTGAAGACCATATTTGATCAAATGTAATGCTTGTTCCCTCTTCCATCACGGCTCATTACGTTTTGAATCATGTAAAGCATTTTGAACCACCTTGTTGCTGAAATGCACTTTACAAATACGTGAGACTTGACTTCATGTACCAATAGTTTGAAGAGGAACTGAGCTGGTTTCCATCAGAACATGGCAGAAGCACAGTCCAGCCCTCTGACCACTTATGTGGTGAACACGAGTGATGGAGTCCCAGGCACCAAGATCGCCCTGAGCTTGCATCGACTTGACACCAACCTGATGATTTGGACTATGATCGGGGTTGGGTAGGATTTTATTGTGTCTTTGAAAATGAGTTTAATTTAAGACTCTTGTTTTGTTTTTTGGTTTTTTTTCTCCATTTAATTCAAAGCAGTTGTTTTCTCTGAACTTGAGATTTCCATCTCATCTTTCAGGACAACAAATGAAGATGGCTGCTGCCCAGGACTGATCAGTCAGGAAGCTTTCATCCCTGGCATGTACAAGCTGCGTTTTGAGACTGGTTTATATTGGGAGCGACTGGGAAAGACGTCATTCTACCCCTATGTAGAGGTGAGATCCAATGAGCTTCATATTACTCACTTGTAATTCAGAGTAAACTTGGAACCAGACATTTCTCGGCAAAAAAATAAATATATGGTGGTGAGGATTGATATGACTGGACCCAGGTTGAAGTAGAAAGTGATGATTTTAATGAACAAGAGAACAGAAATCCAGGCAGCGCAGGTGAACAAAGAAGCCAGGGAAACTAAAACACACTGGAACAGACTCTAGACAATGAGACACGACTAATGACTTGGATCTGAGAGCAAACAGGCGACACAGGTGAGATTAAATACACAGGAAGATAATCAAGGAAACAAGAAACAGCTGGAATCAATCAGGGAAGTAAGCCGACACAGGGACAAAACTAAGTAGAAACACACAAAACATCTACATCCTCACACTTTCGGTCCGGTGCCACATTACTGACACCCAAATTCTGCTACAAATCTATGGACTATGACCTGATGGCAAAATAATATAAAATACACGACGTAACCCTCCTGAAAGCAGCTCTTTATCCACTGAGAGAACAGCAATAAAGATGATATCTTAAAAAGGATAGCAATAAAATTCAAGTTTACAATGATAAAAAAAAAAAAAAAAAATTGTGTAAACAGAATTTGTCCAAGTCTGTAAAACAGCTTTAGAAAAAAAATAAATCCTCATTTCAATGTAGATTTTTTAAAAATCAGCAGATCTTTTGATTTCAGGGAGTTGATTCCAGAGCAGAGGAGCACTGAAACTAATGTTGCATCCTGTTGCTTTGCTCTGAGCCTGACAGCATTGAGTTGATGGCTTATTGCCTCAATGCTGAGGGTTTTAGGGTTTACTCTAAAATTCATCTAGGCACCTATCCCTTCACAAACATGTTCTGAAGTTGGTCAGCAGTCTAGAAGCAGCATTTTGGATGAGCTGCTGTGGTATAAAAGTTGCATTTTTATATTTAATGGGAAAATAGGTATTCAACTCCCTGCATACACTTCTGTCTGTAGGATAAATTGGCGCAAGCAAGAGAATGACACGCTGACCTTTCAACATGTGCTAGATAACTTCATCAGGAGGACATGGTAAGGTCAGAGCATGCTGGGAGGAAATGACTCATGAAACTGTTGAACCTCTGTTGGCTGTGAAACCAGATAGGGTTGATTTTAATTACAGAAGTTCTGAGTTTTCAGTGTTTTATACTGATGAGCATTGAGGATTCTGAGACTTTGTGAGCGTGCTTAGAAAACTGTTGAAGCCTGAAATACTGAGAGTCGTGTTTTACTGTGGATCTGAGCAACTCCTTGCTGCCAAAAGCAACGAATCTCAGGGCTCAGAAGAACTATGGCAACCGTCTCTGTGAAAAACACTGTTGCCTATATGCTTTTTGTTTTTTTTAACAAAAACCAATACAATAATCAAAAATTAACCCTGAGTGGCGTTTTTCTCTCTTTCTTCTAGAGTTCTGCTTCTGCCTCCCATGTTCTGCTTGTCTGCACACTTGTTTTGAACTTCTGCCTCAGTATTTTTCTTCATTGTGACTTTTGTTACAACCACACAAAACCTTGAACTGTACTAAGCTGAGGTGGATAGAGTACCCAAAAATGTCTCACGTAAGACTAACAATACTCCAACATAGTTTTACAAAAATAAAAGTAAAAAGTAGTCAACCGAGTAATTACTCACATCGAGAAAAAAAGTATTTGAAATAAAGGTACTGAGTAATTGATCAAAACGTTAATCATTTGATATTTAAAAATCACAGACAGATGAACCTACTGCATACACAAAGCTCATCCTTGGAGCTGCAGTGCAGCTTCAGCCTCACAGTGCAGCCCTCCTCCATGCTTTACACACTCAGCTCCTTCAGACTAGCGGCAGCAGCAATTAGCAAACACTCGGACCTCTGAGCTCCTAAGGATGGTTGTAGACAGCATAATAGACAAACATTGTTGTGATGATGTGCTGAAGGCAGTCATCACAGTGACAGAAGCTTCTTAAAGAGACAGAGCATCTTTATAACAACCAAAGGTAGCATAGTTACATGACTGCGCTATAAAATGGCACAATGTGACTGGAAAACACATAAGACCCTTTAAGAACTAGGTCAATATGAGGTTTGTTTGTACAGAGCTGACTAAGTGGTCTGATAATTCATCATTTGTTCCTCTACTTTGTGCTTCTGATTTTTGTCCAGACTGTGTTCACCATCCAGAACCCAGCACAGAAGTTTAATCTCCCACTGCTGCTGAGCCCCTTCTCCTACAGCACCCACAGAGGGAACTGAAGCAGACAGCCTTCTCTGCTGTCATATTTGCATTTTAGTGATATCGTGTCTTGCTACATTCAGGTTTTTCTGGCCCCTGATTCCCCCCGCCCCTTGGTTCTTGTCGTTTTGTTTGGCACAGAAAACAGTGTGCACAATTATGAATCAGCTGTGTAACAGATTATGCTTTAGCTTTGTTTACTAAAAGAGAAAAGCTACAGGATCTGAGGGCATCTGCATTGGAGAATTTAAAATCCCTGAGGGTCCTTCTGCAACCTGTTTCCTAAGGACAACAGACGTGAGATACAGCTGAGACAGCAAGTGAAGTCCATTTAAGGCTTCCAGCATGCAGGACCCAGGTGTTGCTCCAACATGCATGGAGGCCATGTGTTCTTTTCTTTCTATTTTATTTCCTCCCTGTATGATAATTATGCTGGTTTTCTCATAGATACAAGTATAAAGTTACAATTCAGAAGTAGCTGTAACTGTCTTTTTGAATAAATTCTCTCTTTCATGTTTTGATAAAAAAATTTTATTAGAAAATTATCAGTTTTGGTAGTTTTTGCTTGGCAAGAACCCTTGCAGGGTGGGGTGTGGGGGTGTTTATCTCCAGCAGAGACAAACAACCACACACACACATTCAGTTTAGAGAGGCCAATTAACACAGCTCTGAGACACATGAAACACAAGCGAGGAAAAGCGGAGGACTCTGAGTTACAACAAAGACAAACAGGCCTTAAAAGGACTGAGTTCCGCCTCATGTGTCCAGAAGCAGATCTGCAGACACTGCCCTCTAGTGGAGGACAGCAGCTTCTGAGCTCCGGTGCGCCCTCTGGTGGAGAACAGCAGCTTCTGAGCTCCGGTGCGCCCTCTGGTGGAGACCTAAGGTAAGGTGGGGAAACGCAACCACACAGACAACCTCCCAGACTCCACACACTGCCTCGCCTTGCCCTACATGCTCAGTATGAGGGATTGCTGTGGCAGTATTGGAATGTGTATAAACCAACACTTTTGATTATTATTATAATTATTTGATTGATTTTGTGTTTGCATCTTGTCCAATTTTCTTAAGTTGAGAATATTTTTTGTATCTATTTTTATAGCTATTTGTGTGGGCTGACATTTGTTCTGTTTCTTATTTGTAAGAAGTTATTTGACATATTTTTGTTGAATTATTACATTGCGTATTCTGTTTTCCTCTATTTGGTTTGGTGGTTTGTAACTCCACTAGTCGTGTTATTTCCTTTCCAGTTGCAGAGGGCCGCTAGTAGTGCTGGTGGTTTCATGGCGGTGGCGTCCTCTGGTCTCTGAGCTTTCTGAGTTTTGCATTGTTTCACCAAGTGTCTGCCTGCCTTAGGGGTGTTACTTTGTTTTGCTATGTTTGCTCTTCTGCTAAGTTAACCTCAGCTCCTCATTAGATTTATTTATTTTTTTCTCACTCTTTATTAGTAGTTATGTTTTTAGGTATGTATTTTAAATGTGATGAATTATTCACAAACTTTAAATTCCATCTCAGATGTCATAAATCTACAACCTGAGTACCTTAAAGGGGTAACATCCTCTGGGTGAAATTTCTAGGATGCTGTTGTTGTTGAGCTGCTTATTTTTGGGGCGTGTTGAATATACGTCCCAAAAATAAAAATATAATTCAGGAGCCCAACCTTGTGACTCTACACTACAAAGGCAACAACAACACAATGCAAGTGACTGTCCACAGTCTCTACACGCTCATTCAGGAAGCGGGAATCCTGCAATCTCCTGGGTTTCTAAGGAAACCCAGGAGATTTCCTTAGAAAGAAGGAAACCCAGCTTTGTTTAAAGGGCAAGTATCAGGTAAAATAGATCTTTTTGAAGTTTACATCATGTTATTCTCTCATCATAAACATGCCTGGAATAGTATCTTGACTCTTTCATGCATGTTTGAGAAATCCTTTCATCTCCATGGCAACGATTCAGCTGTGCAAAAGGCCTGGATACACCTAGCCCCGTCCCCCAGGCACAGTTCCTCCTCAGTTTCAGGAAGAGCAGGTGTTTTCAAAAAGACACAATTTCAAAGCATTAAATCACACAGTAAAGTCTCTTTTAAGTCATATTTTATATAGATAGTGTTTTTATAACAACTGAAGTTCTCATAGTTACTTGATTTTACTGTAAAATGGCACAATCTGCTAGAAAAACACATAACTACAGTTCAGTTGCATTTGTGTGTAGAATGTTTTTTTATACATATATTCATTTTGTGTTTTGAATCGATATTTGGTAAGAATAAACTGGATCTAGTCTCTGATGTCTTTAACCTACTCGTTAACATCCATCCATTAATGTCACATTCATGAGCTGAGAAGTTTTCCTGCTCTGTGTTTGGGAGGTTTGGTGAGGGTTTCAGTCTGTATCATCCCTGTGTGTGTTCCTAACAGCCGCACTCCTTTAACTGTGTGTGCTGCACTGCTTCACATCTGCATCTTTAACCAGCCTGCATGCTGGATTTTTTGTGATGTGGTAGATTCTGACCTCTGGCTGAAGGGGGCCCTGAAAAGCAAATCTGCTTTTCCGTACAATCTAACTTTCTCTAGCCATCTTCAGGATTTCTCAGTAGCAGCCCCTTTTTGTTTGTGTAAAAGATATGTTGATCTACTTTTTATGACTTTGGCACAAATGTCTAATTTGGGGTGAGGGTGTTGGGTGGAGTGTTGACTGAGGGGTAGTAACTTCTGCCTGAACATTCAATCTCTACTCTGTCATTAGAAGCCCATTATATACTCGACTGCTGGGCAGCAGGTTCAGGATTTGAAAATTAAAGCGAAGTTTAATAGCTGCAGTGATTAGATTAGTAGAGTGGGAAAGTGAAACTGAAATAGTCAGCTTTGGAACTGCTTTGTTTGGCTAGTGATGATTAAAAGGCACCACAAGCAGTTGACTTTTCCTTCTAATTTTGGCGTCTAATTGAGGGGACAATGATGAATCTAAAAAAACAGCCAAGCATGTTCCAGATGTGGGCGCCTCAGTCCTCTTCATTCTCCTCCCAGCCAGAAAGATTTGGACACTGAGGCGGAGGAGGCGGAGGAGGCGGAGGAGGTGCTGTCAGTCCAGGGAGGAGAAATTTGGCATCATCACTAGAACAAAGTTTGGCAGTTTGGGAGAAGCCCTGCAGGAGCCGAACACACAGAGCTAATCTGCAGATCACTGAGTTCACCCGGACCTGGTTCAGGACTGTGATGATGGAGTTTGTGTTGAGTATGAAGGTCGTTTATGTCACGGTTCTAATGATGAGTCTTCATCACTTCGGGCTGGTTCCTGCTCAGGTGAGTACAGAAGACTTCCAAACAGGCGACTGCTTCTTTGATTTCTCATTTAATTTCCTCAGAGTTCTGCCTTCAGCTGCCGTGTTGGACGCTGACTCTTTTTGTAGGAATTATTTTATTGTTTCTTAGACGCAGATCTAAGTCAATCAGATTTGAATTGCAGCCAAATTGATTGATGGCAGGTTATCTGCAAATGACTCAGTCAGCTTCTTCCCTGCTGAAGAAGGGAAAGCGCAGCTTTAAAATGTCACAATCTGTTATTATCCAATCATAGATTATTATCCATTATTATTATGTTGAGGATCGGTGGAAAGAGTAGTTGTGTTGTAAACTGGAAGTTGCTGGTTTGAGTCCAGTTCTGTTCGCATTTGGATGAGCCCCTGAGCAAAACACCGAGTGTGAGTGAATGGAATTGTGTGTGAAGTACGACTAGAAAGTCGGTTATTGTGAGATCAGACTGTTCATTTACAAGGACATGAGTAAAGTATGTTCAAATGAATAATTGTTACATTTCCATTGTAAAAAGTACATCTTCGAGCAGCAGGAGGTCGTCTGCATTTAGAGCAGCCTGCCATGCACAGCTCAGCTCCTCTCTGCTTCATCTTCCCTCACAAAACCAGCAGAGAAGAATCCCAGCAGACTTCAGTCACAGAGGTTCAGGGCTGCAGGGTTTCATGTCTGCAGGGTTTCAGGGCTGCAGGGTTTCAGCTGCCATGTCTGCTACTATTTACACCCAGATGTTACTGTAGCTCTGAAAACCTCACCTTTATGTAACAACCTCCCACCTGCATCATGTTGGAGATAAAGAACCGGCAGTGTCAGACAGCCCTGTGTCTGCAAAAAGAATAACACATTTCTAGAAGTAGAGTTCTGATCCTGGGTAGAATTTTACCTTTGAGAAATATGTTTTCTGATTAAAGATGCGCTCGATGCATATGTTTTTTATCTGGTGTCTTTTTGAATGCTAAATCTACTTAAGTAAAAAACAGTAAATTCTCTATCAGTCTTATAAAACCTGTGGTCTGTTTCATAAACCCATTGTGGTCAAAAGCTAGCTGACAATATCTTATAAAATTTCTCCATAATTTTCTTCAAATATTTTGAGTCTTTACTTCCTGTTACAAGTTCAGTCCAACTTATTTCTGCTTTTTGCATCAGAATGTGACTAAATCTATTGTTGATGGAACACAAGGTTTAATCCTCACTCTTATACAATCCTAATTTCATTTAAATCCGATTTTTTAATGTTATGTGAAATATGTGTATTCACTATATTATGTGATTTCTGACAGTATTTATCTTGACATGAAACTATGATGATGAAAACAAGTTAATTTATCTCCTCTGCTTGGTCTCTTTGGCGTCTCATTTCTTTCATGATGAGTCAAACATTTTCGTGCACACACATTCATAGAAAGCAGGGGAGGCAAAGCAAACTCACACACTTCGTAGGCAAGAAGCTGCACTTCTTCATCAAGTTATGCAGATTGAAATCTATCATCATCCTATCAAAATAATCCCGTTTTAATTACTGACTAATGGGAGAACTATTCATCCAGATACATTTACTCACTCTAGAAAGTCTGTTTGGGCCGCAGTTCATGTTATGGACTAATTTACATTAATCTCACTTAATTCTTTTGGTTTAGGGATGACAATATACTTTTTTGTGTTGAATTAACTTAAAAGTTACACTTTTTTTTAATTTAAAGAAACTTTGAACCTCAGCCATCTAACTAGTCTCATCTTAATAAATTAAGATGGGTAAACTTAATTGAATTACTTGTTACCAATTGAATCAATTCAATTAAGTTGGTTAACCTATTTTCTTTTTTCAGTGAACATTCATACCACTGATTGGTAGGAGTCAGGTTGTGTGTGTGTGTCGGCGTGTGCGTGCGTGTGTGAGGAAATTAGTATAGAACCAACATTCTGTTTGGAGGACAGATATTGAGCCAGTCACTCCACTGTAATATTCACCTTTCCATCAGTGGTATCCCTTCATACATCTGCAGATTATTAGCCAGGGTTAATAATCCACACAGTCACACACACACCAACTTTCACATCGTTTCACTAAGAACAGCCTACATGCTGACTGGCTATTAGAACCAGATGTTTGTTTGTGTTCAAATGAGCCTCCATTCAATCTGAGATACAACTGTGGTGACACTGGGCTCCTCTTTATGTGGAAAGTTTAATATTTTATTCACATTTCTGGATGTGCACACACACACACACACAGATAGTGCTGGCTGATAATGGTTTTTCACAGTTTGCCTGTAGCTTTCTTACTTCTGAGTAGAGTTTGTCCTCTGAAGTGTCTTGGTCCTGTCCACAGGAGTGTCCGTCCACCCACGATCTACTGAACTCACTGCGGCAGGTAGAGAAGATGTTAGCGCTACATGAGACATCGTACCAGCAAGGCCTGCGTTCCCTCAGGAAGAAGATAAACACCCTGCACAACAGCACCATGGCCTTCTTTAAAATGGGTAAAAATGCAAACAGCTACAGGAAAACAAGGAGCCGTGCTCTCTCTTATTGTGGGTTCATACACTCTTTGCCACAAAACACGGAAACGATGACAAAAAACAACCAACTCCCTCCAAGAGTTTGTAGGCGATTCCAGTCACTGAGAAACCTCGGTTTGAAAAACGATTCGATAAAAAGGTATAGAATATTTTCAATGTATAATCTGTCACTTCCAAAATATAGAACATATAAAACACAATCAAGTGAAACTATGATTATATCAACAACTTGTTGTAATTTTAAAATATTTTGCTTTCATACAATTACATTTTCCCAGTGCAGCTTTTGAATATTCTTTGCTGTAGTTTTCACCTTTTTTCTGCTTTTCTTCACATTATTCACAATTTTCAGGTCTTTATCAATGTCCAGGAAGGCAGCAGTCAAACTTACTTGCTCTGAATTAAATTAGCTTTTATGTTATCTGCATTTTTTTTTTTTACCCTGGTCTAAATCAAGTATTTGATATCCCTGTTTTTTTACTTTCTTCTTTGTTTTGGCCTCTTGTTTAAATAAGACGCATCGTCCCCAGCCGGTAAACCCTGTTAGCTTAGGAGTCCAAATAGGAAATCCCTGTCTGTTGCAAGCTACATCTGTGCCAAAGAGCAGTAAAATTGTCATTTTTTAAAAATGAATTATAGTTCATGAAAATACCAGATTGTATTTCCATATTAATCTGAATGACCAAAGCGATGTAGAAACTAAACAGAAGGTTCTGAAACTTTGTGAGCGAATGTAAGCGAAACCCTCCCGATTTGTTTCCAGCGTCCTGCCCTAAGCCTGACCCCCCGGCTAACGGACGCAGACTGGGCAGAGTGTTTGCTATGGGACACGAGGTCCACTTCCTCTGTAAGCCCGGCTACGAGCTGATAGGCCCACGAACCCGCGTGTGTCTGGAGTCTCTGAAGTGGAGTGGACAACAGCCCATGTGCAGAAGTGAGTCACACACATACAGTACAACAAAATAAAATAAAATAAAATAAAATAAATAAAGCCAGGAGGAGGATTGGTACTTTGTCATTTCTTTGTTCTCATGATCTCTCTTTAGGACTTAACAGCACCGCCAACTCCTTGGCTTCCTTCTCTTCAGCTGCATCCTCCTTCGCTGCCTTATCTGCCGCCTCCACAGCAGCCTCATCTTCTTCGGCTTCATCCCCAACACCCTCCTCGCCTTCCTCCTCCGTCCGGCCTTCTAACTGCACACATTTCCTGGGCTCGACTCACTGCACGTGTGACGTTGGCTTCACCATATCAGGCCGAGACAACAACATCTGCACAGGTACGGAGCCCTGCTCCTCAGAGACAGTTTCCTTCTTTAAAAAAAATTAAATAAAACAATCTTCAGTATCAGTCAGTCTATGGAATCCACAACAGGTTTGTGTGTGTGTCTTTCAGATATCGACGAGTGTCATCTTTTCCCCCTCGCGCAGCCTGGCCGTCTCTGCATCCATCAGTGTGTGAACACACCCGGAAGCTTCCACTGCGTTTGCCCGCCCGGCTACAGCCTGTCCAGAGACGGTCGCAGCTGCACAGGTCAGCAGCTGAATGACAACGGCCGACTGACAGCATGAGTATTCAGTTGTTCAGCTCTGCAGGGTTCCTGGTAACAGGACACTTGTTTGATTCTGGTGTGTCAGACGGATCCAAATTGTAGGAGAGAAACTGTCAAGGAACTGGGACTGGGACTGGGCATCCCTGACTTTAGCTGTTCGATCACGTCTGACACAAGAACGAGTATCAGGCCAGGGAACCGATGTTTTTATTCATGCTTGTCTCACTTCTGGCATTTCGCTTTTAGACATTGACGAGTGTGAAAACCTTTCACACAACTGCACAGCAGACCGGCTGTGTGTGAACACGTTTGGAGGTTTCCAGTGCGTGACAGTCAAGTGTCCCAAGACCAAAAACGCCACATACATCAAGACGTCTCCCATGTAAGGACAAACATCACCTACTCTACCTGAAATTTCCAACTCTGTGCTTAGTTTATGTTATTTGCAGCCAGGAGGAGAGGAACCAATAAGCTTAATATTCAGGAGTCATCAAAAGTTGCTCTCAAGAAAGAGCAGAATTACTTTTGTATTTTTACCCAACTAGAAATAAAATGATTCTGAAAAAAATGCTCAAGCAATATTCAAGTGAGAGTAAGAAAATCATTGGTAAAAAGGTACACATCAAATGTACAAATTTGCAAAATATGAAAGTTGTGGACAAATTTTAGTATTTTTAAAGAATAAAATTCAAAGAAAAAAAATTCAAAAGACCAAACTCAGGCAGAAGAAATGTAGATTTCCAAATATAAGGCTTTTAAAACTGAGCCTCATTAAAATCCTCCTGGTTTTTCCACCAAATATTGATCTCTGATCTGTTCCTGAGTTAAAACATTAATATTGTTGTTTTTTTCTAAAAGAATATGAATTTGTTTTCTTTGCATTATTTGAGGTCTGAAAGCGCTGCATCTTTTTTTTATTATTTTGACCGTTTCTCATTTTCTGCAAATAAACACTAAATGTTTGCTTGGAACTTCAGAGACGTGTTGTCAGTAATTCACAGAATAGAGGAACAATATTCATTTTGCTCAAACATATACCTATAACAAATAAAATGAGAGAAACTGATCATTTTAAGAGGTCTCTTAATTTTTTGTATGTTAAAGCTGTAAGGTTAAAACAATGCAATCTGTAAGCCTTTGCTCTGGCATTGTTTTGATAAGCCACTAGATTTATATCCATATAATGTTGCATTCATTTCACCGAGATCTTACATTGGTGATCATCATTGATCTTCCATCATCAACCATTACTCAAAGCCTTCTCCAGATTGTTCATTGGGTTCAATGATGACCAATCTGTGAATGAATATCTATGAATTAATATCATGTCTCTTGTTTCTTTGAACCACTGTTTTGCTAATTAAGTCGAATGAATCCTGGCATTGTTGTCTTGGAATATGCCTGTCTGCCATCAGAGAGGAAGGAAACAGTCTTATTGAGGGATTAACCCGGTACATTCAGGTCATCAGCTGATCTCATTATTTTGGCACAGAGTGTTGCTGACCTTAGACCTAACCATCTGCAGCAACCCCAGACCACAGGTTTTGTATAGTGAGCATTAGATATGATGGGTAACCACTTCTTCTACCTGGAACACGTCTCCCCATTGAGCCAGAGTTTAGTCTGTGTGTGTACTCACAAAAGACTGGACAATAATTTTGCTGTTACAATAAATGGAAGCCATTTTCTCTGGTTAGCCTCACTATTTAGTGGTTACCTACGGCAACACCACCTTTCGGTCCCAATCCCTTGAGCTGTAACTTTCACGATTAAACATAGTCCTGAATTCTACTTGTTTT
Organism: Poeciliopsis paucimaculata; assembly: GCA_903067055.1. Classification (NCBI taxonomy): domain Eukaryota; kingdom Metazoa; phylum Chordata; class Actinopteri; order Cyprinodontiformes; family Poeciliidae; genus Poeciliopsis; species Poeciliopsis paucimaculata. Next base: position 15,838 of record CAEGAD010021020.1, on the reverse strand, counting down.
TTTGTTTTTTTCTGATTTGATTTCACCAAACATTTCATAATAATCTCACATCAGGATTTTGTTTCTATGATTGTGACAACTTTTTTTTTTTTTTTCCCCTCGCATCCCATCGTTCCCCGCTTCCCTTTCGGTTTCAAATACAGCGTCGGACCATTCTTAACCCAATTTTAGTGGTTTCTGCAAACTCCTGTTTGATGAATGCCAATGAGCTGACATTCCATGAACAGACTGATGACTTTCAACATGGCTGAAAGAGAAGCTATTTATTGCATCGGCTGATGTTAAAAGATTTGCTGCTGCAGTAGTAATCCTCATTAAAGGCTCGTGTCTGTTTACTGGTTAAATCCAGGTGGCTTTATAGCAATTGTAATATGTTATATTGTTTTATTGTTTTTTGGGAGATGCCTCAAAAACAATAATTTAACAAAAGTGATATTTAAATTTAAGTCATTTTTTTCATTTAAATCTGCTTGAGATCTGAATATTTTGGGGCCTAACTTTTAGTGAAAGTTAACACAAAATCCTCTCAGTACTTTTTGAGGCAAGTGGATGTAAATGTTGATTTGTGTAAAGCCAACGTTAGCACAGTTTCACAACCTTCATACATGAAATGCAAAAGATTCAACAAAGTTGAGTTACATTAAATCTTCATCTGTTAATAATACATTTTCCAAGCCCAGCCTGCAGGAGTCCGCTGTGCCCAGGAACCTGATGGACAGTAAATCCTGTCAACCATCATAAACAAAACAATGCGTGGCTTCTAATGATAAGCTAACAAACTAATTGCCTTAAGATAAACAAGAAAAAATAACTTGGCAAGCACAATGACACAGGCATCAGCAGGAAAGGAATGAAAATGAGGGATTCGAAAGAGACAAAGAGAACCACAAGTCTCTTACCTCTGGGAACTGTCACTCTGAAAACAATGAGCTCAACCTGCATGTCAACCACTTCCCCTCCACACCCAGCACTTAGCTGCTCTGCAAGCCACACTGGGCTGAGACTGAGGTTTGGCCAAAGATGAGCTGCAGACTCAGGCTTCAGCCAACCTGATTGGTCAAAGGCATCAAACTATCTTTGACACCGGAGATGTTTACTACTTTCAAAGTTTCAATTTATTCCTACTGTCAAATCATGACTGCGGTAAGAACAGTGTTGTGGTGCAACCGCCAGAGACAGCTTCTGAAAATAACAGGTCAGTGGGGGATTTTTCTGGACAAACACATAAAAGCGCATCATAATCGAGCTGCACAAGCATGACGAGGCAGCAATACCCTAAATACAACCTAGCTGTTAGAGCAAAGTCACATATTAAGGCTTTCAACCCTCACCTACATCCCTTCTATCTACAACAGTAGCTGAACCTGGATAAATGCAAATGCTGCATTCCAAGCACTATTATTCATTATTGTTTCCTACCTTGGTCCTTTCTGCAAAAATGGTTTAAATAGCATTTCAATTTGTAAAATAAATTATGACCTGCAGCACAAAGAAAAATAATGTCTACCATTAGAAAGTGATGGCAGAGAACTTTTTCCTCGTGTTTGGACTGGTTAACTGATTGTTGTTTCAGCAGGAACAACAAGTTCAGGTGAGTCTTTAGTTCAGGGAATGTTTGGTTCTCTCTGATAGCACATAAGCGATGCTCCAACATAACCTGCCGCTGCTGTATCTGGTGACCTGAAGCACTGGGCATGTTTGGAAATCTTTTTCAAAGAAGTAAGAAGGGGAAGTAAGGTTCAGATTGATCAAACTCACAGCCTGGTTTCTCTGCTGCTTTGACTCTCCCTGAGAAGAGAGGGACACATCTGGCTTTACCAGTGTGCCATTTCCTTTAAAGGGTCAGTACTATGAGCCACACAGTATCATTTTACAACATAATCAAGTAACTTTACCTCCAGTTGTTATAAATGCTGTATGACTACAAAGAAAATTGAAATTGGGTCTCTGTCTCTTTAAGGAAATCCTGCTCTTTCCAACACTTTTTTTATCACCGCTGCACTGAGAAGTAGCTCCTATGATGATGCAAAGTTCTACCAGGTGTTTGCTAATTGCTGATGGCTAGTCTGAAGGAGCTGAGTGAGGGAGTCGTGGGGGAAGCTTGGACACTGCAGCAAAACCTCGGTTACCCATAGTGCTTTGCAAAGATGACTGGTTGCCAGGGGAGATTAAAGGATTTTTCAGTAATGCATGAAAGAATCAAGGAAACACTCCCCGTATGTTTTTGATGAAGGAATAACATTACAACACGATGTAATGCTTTAAAAAGTTGATTTTATATAACACGTCCCTTTAATCATCCAGACTCCCAGATCAGTGGTTCAGGTCTTCACCATTTGTTTGCCAGGGAGAAGCCAACCAATAAAACAAACCAACAATGTCCACATAATATAAAGTCAATGTGGCCATTCAACCAGTGAGCAAATCAAAGCTTCCTGGTGTAACAAGAATTTTTTTTATCGTGCCACGTGCTAACATGGCTGTTTGTAAGAACACATCATCATTGCCCTAAAGGTTGGATCTGTTTCCGGTGTGAGCGAGTTGCCTTTTGGAATATTCACACTTTGTTTTGCAGCGTATCCACACACTGTGCTAAAAACCCAATGTCAGTCTCATCTGACCAAAGCATGGTCCTAGTTAAAGTCCCGCCAGACTGGAGTAAAACAAACGTTACATCTTTACATAACTGCAGAACTGAAAAGGCTTCTTTCTGGCACACCTCTGTTTGAGTCATCCTCAGCCAGAAAACTTCTCCATGAAACTTTTTTGTTTATTAAACGACGTGTAACTAAATATGAATTTAGTAACTAAATCTGCTTGCTGTCACGTCCTTAAGATGTTGCGAGATGAAGGGCAAGGGAGTGGTAATGACTTTAACACGGTCTAACTGAGAACGACTGTGTTTGAATGACTGTGTTTCTCCAGGCGCTGTGAGAGGAATCCGTGTATGCTGGGGGACAAAGCATGCGCTCAATCTCCAAACTCCATCTCCTTCCACTTCCTGGCTGTGGTGTCCAACATGTCTGCCCCTCGCGTCCTCTTCCGGGTGTCTGCAGCCCGGGTGCTGGGAGACACGCTGCGGTTCGGCCTGGCTGGCGGCCGTGGTCGCGGTCACTTCAGCGTGCAGCGCTCAGGTCGGCAGACCGGGACTCTCCTCCTGGTCACGTCCGTTAACGGGCCGGCCACGCTGGAGGCCGAGGTGGAGATGAGTGAGCTGGAGAACAACACCCTGCTGGGCCGCTACCTCACCAAGGTCACCCTGTTTGTGTCCCCGTACATGTTCTGATGGGGAGGACAAGCAAGAGGAGTCCATGGACCATTAACCATTCAATGGACACCATGAGAGTTTAGTGTGATACTGAGACCTGAATTTTCAGAGGCATCATCTTTTGTTTGTTTGTCAATGTAGTAGTTAGAAAAGTTGTAGCATTTGCTCCTCTGGTGACCTCTCAGCACTTTTTATTATTATTATTACTATTATTATTATCGTCATCTGTGTTTGTTGACTCGGCATGACCACTTAGCTATGAACATGTGTAGTGTATAGTCATTCATTCTACATATAGACTTAGTGAACCTTTTCTACAGCTTTAAACACGCTCTCATTTAAAGAGGGACAATATTTGTTTCTTTCGTCACACAGACTAATATTGCTCTAGATGTTTCCAGGTAAATCCTGGTGAAGGTGTTTGGAACAGTCTCAATTGTTCTGAAGGATCGTTCCTTGGTTTAACACACCCTAATAAAATAAATGGATCATTAATGTGGCCTCTGCAAAACGTAATGAGCTGGAGAGGAAGTAACTCAGCTACACCGTTTGGATCAGCTCTATCGGTGCAGGTACATTGCAAAGACATTTGGTTTTCACCAAGCCTCAAGAAGTGGTTTCAGAAACCATTAGGTTGAAAACCTGCAACTCAATCAGCTCACACATCAACTACCACAAGATGGTTATTTTATTAGGTCAACTAAGCTACAGTTACTGACTGACTTAAGGCTTATTTATGAAGTTTTGTGTTGGTTTCTTTTGAAAATAGTTCTGAAATCTAACGTGAACAGAAATGACTGAAACAGAATGCAAGTCTGCTTCCTCTGGCTCCGCCTCCAGCTCCTCAACAGACTAAAGAGGTTTTTCATTTTATCACAGACAGCTAAGAAAAAATAGAAAAAGATTAAGTGTGCAGTAAAAGCAATTCATATATAAAATGACAAAAACTGCCTGATAGATAATATGAGCTAACATTCAGCAAAACCCAGTAAGCATTTAGAAACGTGCATGTTCTTGTAAAGTGCTGATGTATTGAAGCTCTTTCAATTCAGGTTGATCCTCCAACCAGAGTTTATATATATATATATATATATATATGTGTGTAAAAAAAAATCATCCTGGTCAAAAGAAAGATTCTGTTCCTACTAGTGTGGATTTCTTTTCTCTCGTTTTATGTGAATTTGTAACATTTTGGATTTGTGTTTATCTGTTCATTGGTCTGTAATTGATGCAGCGTCTAAAGGGAAACAGTAACCATGTTTACGCTCCTTCTCTACTTATAGAGGTTTATCTTCAGACATGGTCACAGTTCCCAAGTTGAAATATAAAGTGGACAAAAAAAGAAAATAAAAGACTCTTTTCAAACCATCATTTTTTTTTTGGCTCCTGCTCTCCAACACTCCATGATGACAGGAAGGTCGGCACAACTTTTACACTTGTAATCAATTCACATGCGTGTAACACTCACTAACGCCATGTACTTTTTTCTTCTTTTTTTTTTTCTTTCACAAGCACAAAAAACAGTAGAGGTGGTCCTAGCCTGTTTGGCGCTCTGGGCGAACCCCACTACCCCTCACTCCTCTCACCTAAAATATTTTAGCAAGGAGGTCATGGTGTTACTGAATGTGTTCACCATCAAGTGAAAATTCCTCCAGTGAAGGATTTCATAACTGATGGATTGTCAATAACCCAAGATTGAAAAGATGACCACTCTGTCCGTCTAATGTTTCAGTGGTGCTGGCTGCATTTATAAGAGCAGGAAGGAATAAATGAAGGTTTATTTCAGCCTCATGCTGAAACTTTTACTGAAATTATGACCCAACGTATTTATGTTGTCTTTTTGTACATGTACGCATGTTTGCTGCTCTGAGGGCAGAATAAACATGTTCTCATGTACCAGGATTTATTGCTTATCCCATTTTGAGAAGCAGCTGCTGATCTTTTTACAGGTGAAGTAAAGGGTTAAGAGATAACTTTGTACGTTTGTGCTGTGAAAACGGGGATGTTTTGGCATGTTGGACAGAAGAATTTTACACTGATTTGTCAGGCAGCCAGGGGCCTCCACTGACCAGACACAACACACACATGAAAACACACAACTCAGATGAACAAACCAGACCGCACTGCACAGTGGACCTGACCGTTAGTCTGAGAGCCAGCAGAGGACAGCAGAATTATATCAGCTACACGTACACAAGTTCAGAAGAATTAATTTAAGATCTGGATTTTATTTCTGCCATCATCTGTTGGGGGAGCAGGATCAGAGACAGAAAAGGCTCAACAGCCTGATAAACCTGAGTGCTGCTTCGGATCTGGGCACTACCTCTGGAGATTACAGTGCAAAGAATAAAATAAAATACAAGAAGAAAAAAAAGAAAAGAAAGAAAATGTGCTGTCATAAAATACAGTCTTCAGTTGGACACTACAGAGCTGCTGTAACACAGTCCTCTATAGGAGATCCTTTCTGCCAACAGCCATCAGAATATACAGCTCTGGGAAAAATTAAGAATTCACTGCAAAAAATGATCAGATTCTCTGATTTTAATTTTTTGAGGTTTATGTTTGAGTAAAATGAACATTGTTCTTTTAATTTATGAAGTACTGACATGTCTCTGAAATCCCAAGCAAACATTTTGTATTTATTTGCAGAAAATGAGAAATGGTCAGAGATGATGAAAAAGATGCATTGCTTTCAGTTCATATTCACTTAGAAACAACAATACTAATGTTCTAACTCAGGGAGAGTTAAGAAATCAATATTTGGTGGAATAACCATGATGAGGTTTATTTCAGTGCACTTCATTTTTTCCAGACCTGAATATATAGATTTTATTTTGGGTTTTAACAATTTAGTTTCCATTTGTAATTTCCCTTACTAATTGACTTAGTAGCTTATGAGTTGAAGTATTTGTCTTAATTTTTTACAATTTAAGACAAATAATTTGTCTATTCTTAATTTTGTGCAGAGCTTTGAGAACATCAGTGTGTGAATTCACCCGATTACCTCACCGGTCATACTAAGCATACAGCACAAATATAACAATATTTTAAATAAACTAGGAACATTTTTTTTGTTGCAATCAGTATTTATAACAAATCCACATGGTGGTGTGAAATGCAAATATATACAGCAAATATTACATCCTTTGTGCTTGACTGCAAAGATGGTTCTTAGAAAACACCTGGACCACAGAATAGAAACCTTGCACACTTTATTATTAATAAGAAACTGTCCATAGTTTTCTGTACAGAGCAACAAAAGGAGACAAGAACAGTGAAAAACGAGAAGTTCCATGAATCCAGACAGAAACCATGTATTCAATCACAAACAGAAAAGACTTTCCATCACCTCTCTGAATCATAAAACAGACGACCAAACCGCCTGCAGAGCTCGAAACACCAGGCAATAATTAACACATGATGTGGACATGGTCCATCTCTGACCAACCCTGTCATTTGATGGGAGATGCAGGGACGTTTTAGGCACAACTTTGATTTAAAAAAAAAAAAACAAAAAAAAAAACGACTGAAAAAAAGGCAGTTGATAGAAGAAAGTTTGGAGTTGCAGGCAGCGAGGGCAGCGCTCGCTGCAGAACGCTTTGATGAAAAAAGTAGCAGTACAAGTCAACTGCATGACACGCACAGCATACGACACATAGACAGTCACCTAGCTGTTCTCTCTCTCACACACACTCACACGCGTGTGCACGCATCTTCTCCAGCAGACTTTGCTATTTTGTCCCCCAAACTCCAGAACTCCACTAGTCGAGTTTTCAGCAGCTGAGGCCTCAAACTCAGAGTTCAAAGCCTCCTTGGACGCTTTTACTAATACACAAAAAAAGCAAATCATTATCTCAAGCTACAGCTTTAAATTTCTGATTTATGAAATGTTAAATGAAAATGTCATTTCATCAAGCTGCTGGATGAAGATGATGCCTAGAGGAACTCAGACCTGTCTCTCTCTTTACTCCCTTCAAAAAGCCTCACTGGAAAATAAAAAAAAATAAAATTAAAAAAAAGGCAACCGTAAAGAACATTCAAATCAATGAAAAATAAAAACACACAGATTAAACAATAAATAAAGCTATAACAAAACATTTATATTCATTGATATTTAAAAAAGAAAAAAAAGAAAGAAAGAAAACTGTGCAACAATTCCAGTATCATCTTCACATCTTTGTAATAATATGATCTGTTCTTAAAGTTTTTCCAAATTGTTTCTTCTAGAGGACAAAAACAAAAAAAGAAGAAAAAAGGCCTCAACCTGTCTGGACTAACTCCTCTGATACCAACTGAGCCAGTTTGTGTGATAATGAGAACTGAAGTGTTTTCTGCTGCTCTGCTCAGAGACGGAATGCTAACAGTGGCTGGAAGCAGCAGGAAGCTGGAAGCTGTGATGGAGGAACCAGTTCACTGTTGGAAAACAAAATATTTATATTGAAATATGACTAAGTGTTCGCTCCCCTTTTAACCCTGTGTGGCTTGGTTGAGAGATGGCTGGTAGGTTCCACCTACCTGGCAGTCCCATGGCAAAGACAGAGAAAAAAATAATAAAATAAAATATCCCCAAAAACCGTTCGACAACCAAGAAGAGTATTGGGACAAAAAAAAAGGACACGGACTGGACAGCGTACACTCACACCAAGAGACACAGCTTCATTGTTAAAATCTCTATAGTCAAGCCTTATCCCATCCCACTTTCTACACATTTACACTTGAAATGTTTTTATTCTCCACCAGTCAGTTCTGAGAGCTCATCCTTCCTCTCTCCTGCTCCGCCACGTCCTCGACCCCCCCCCAACCTGGCCCGGCCTGGACCGGACCCTCCTCCGGATGAGCAGGAGAGGAGACGAATACTGCATCGACATCAGGGAGGCGGATGGAGACCAAGAGGAGGCGCCACACGTCCAACCAAAGATCTTGACGGGAACAAAAATGAGGGAGAGGAGAAACTGGCCCTCATGAGGCGCAGGAAGTCACACCCACGTTCACCAGTGGGGCTTTTGGAGTGATGTCATTTCCCCAGCAGTGATTTTAAAAAACAAACAAACAAAAAAAAAAATCCCTGATGAAAAGGACAAATCAGGTTGGACGCTGCAGTTTTTTTTTTTCTTTTCATTTTGTCTTTTTAAATTGATGGGTAAAAATGGGCGTGTGTGGAGAGGATTCCTCAGAGGCAGCGGTGGGTTCTCCTGTGAACTCTTCCTGAACCCCTGGGATGGGCGGGGCTTACCTGTCCTTCAGCTCCTGAGTCACTCGTTTTGTGAATCTGCCACAAAACATCCCAACCAGGAAGAGCAGGGCCACCCCCGCACCAATCACAGTGAGGATGTAGTTCTTGGACGGTGATGTCATCACCTGCATGGCCAGGTCTGAGAATCCCTCAGCTGGCGCCACCTGGAGGAGAAACCAGGAGGGGAAAAAAATAAATAAATATGACAAAAAAATGGAAACTGGTTAAGAACCGGAGACACAACTTTCTGCAATATTTCACCGGGACTAGAGAGAATCAGCTAGAGAAAATAAAAGAAACAAGACAAACACAGTCGATAATCAACAACCTTCCTAGAAATGAATAAAAAAAATAATCAGCTACCAAATCAAACATAGTAACATTTTTAAATGAAATAATTTATAAAAGCACTTATTTTAGCTTGAGCTTAAGAGTTCGTATTTCTAAATAAAAGGCATTTCCACACAGTCAGTCTTCTAAAAAAAACAAACTAAAATATATTCATTCTATCATGCAGCGTTTGGAATCTGCTCCATGTTTTTGATTTCTGTGTTCACTTCTCTTTTGTCAAGACATTTTTCATGACCAGATTCATTATTCAGGCTGTTTCCAAAAAATACCTGAATATTATTAACCTTTTGGGTCCTAAGAGTCAAACCTCCACCTGGATATTTTTGCTTGTTTTAATTGTACGCAGTTTTTTTAATTTTCTGAATGAATACATATCACCGATTTATTCATATCAGGAACTTTCAATATCTAACAGTTATGTTTGCAATTTACCATCCATTAAAAGAATGCGCCTCAGATTAATTTTACTCCCTGCTACGAAATTACCGTAATAACCCGATATTGGCTGAAAGCTCAACGTCTCCCCTTTCAGAACTTGTTGGAATTTTTCAGTGTTGCAGATTTACCGTACTGCGAATTTGGCTGCGTCGTCGCCGACACGTTTGGCCTGGAAGGGTTCAACTACAACACACTGACTGCTGGAAGGTACGGACACTCAGAGTTTAACAGCAGTTTAAAAACAGCTTGTGTGTGAAATTAAATTTGAGGGTCAATCCCCTGGAAAGAACTACGACACACACACACGGCTGTGCAGAGTGTGTGTGAGAGCTCTACATTCACTGCCAGGTGTGAGAAGTCGGTTGTAGCTTCACACCGGAACCAAAACTTCAACCTGCAGGGCTGCAGCGGCCTGCGTGAGAGCAGCTCAGCGCCTGGGGTCAGAGGTCAGCCGTACCTTAGCAGCGTAGCTCCACATGTCGATGCGATCCTGGAGTCTCTTCTTGCACTCCGGCTGCAGACGGACACGTTTGTCCTGCAGCGCCTCCATCAGGCAGGACATCTCTGAGGACGAGAGCCGACTTCAATACCCAGAACTTTAAAACACAGGGACTGCATGTTCACTGATAAATATACAGAGCCCCCTGGTGGACACGGGGGAAAATAATGTTCTATATGTTGTGTTTTGCATTGAAATTAAAGGAGTAATAGAATAATAATAATAAAAGATTTAAAAAAAATTAAAAAAAATAAAAACAAACCCAAAGTATAGTAAACTATCAAACTCTGTGCATTTTGAAGATTTATTTTTGATCAAAAGCACTTCTGTACAGGTTAGCTTCACTCTACATAGATGTGTTTGTAATGTTTATCCAAAAAGGAGAAATCAAACAATACAAGGAACAAGTGCCAGCCTCTCAGCAGCTGTGTCTGCGTGTGTGTGCGCGCGCGTGTGTGTCAGGACTCACGGCGCCCCCTGCCAGGCGGGATGGCAGCACAGTGGTGTTTGATGTCCAGAGCGCACGCTGTGTGGAGAACAGGGTCAACAAAGATGTCCGCCTTGCTCTCCTTCAGCATGTTCAGCACTTCCTGCGGAAGGAGCAGGACGCAGGAACACACGTTAAGGAACAGAGAGCAAAGGAAGAGACTCTTTAGAAAAACTGTTCTGGAATAATTCTGTTAATGCATTTGGAAGGGATGGTTTTCTCGATACTTTTTGATGAAAGATTATCCAGAGGAAACAAAGCTTTGCTTCCACAGCAGATCTTTCACCTTCTTACAAGCTTCCTGTTTGATCTTCAGAAGGTTGATTTTCAGACACTCCTCCACCTGTCCTGTCTGCTCCTGAGCTGCTGCCTCCTCCGGACACAGACTTGAAATCTACACGCACACACACAAAATTATTCACACACATGCATTTAAAAAGACAAACTCTTGGCTTCTTTGTATGCAGGCGTTTATCATACATCTCACAGGAAAGAGAAACTATCTAAGAAAATGACTTCATGTTCATGTGTTGGTCCTAAAACCTGGTCCAGCTCATGGTTATGTACAGCTCCATACACACTAAGCAAACCAATGAACAGTGTTTTTTTGGTTCTTCGGTGGTTGACAGCAGTGCGTTTCTAGACTGATGTCACAAACGCATCCAAACACATCCACAGCAACAGAAAGTTAAAGTACTAAATGAGACAACATGAAGGGTGAGAGGCCTCTGAGTCAACTGGCCCACTGTTTCAACTCAAACCCTTTTTTCAACCCATTTGACATGATTTTATAACACTAAATATAGTAAATATAATCTATAGTAAAAATGTCTCATTTACATCTTATTTACTGACACATTTGTAATTAATCCAGTTTCAATTAATTTGAAATGTATTCTGGTCCTTGTATGCTACGGTCATTAGGAAAACATGTTTATGGTCATGTTAGTGTTTCTATAACAGCAATGGAGGACAGGAAGTAGTATTGCTTCTGTCTGTTAGCAATCAATCAATCAAATTTTATTTGTACAGCAAGTTATAAAAACGCATCATAAAAACACAAACTCATGCAACATAGAATCAACAATTGAAACATTACATTTAGTCAAGTGCCATCATTAAATTCTTAATTCGTTATGTTTCAAAAGCAACTCCAATCAGCTGCGTTTTAGTCCAGAGTGTTTCAGCAGTTTTGCAGTACTGTGGGAGTTTGTTCCAGGTTTGTGGTGCATAGAAGTTGAATGCTGCTTCTCTATGTTTGGTTCTGGTGACGCAGAATTAAATGCTCTCTGTACACAGATTGAACACCAACAACACAGAGCCATGTTGACTGGACGGATGGATTTCATAAATAAACCAGTGGAACCAGAGCAGTGATAATTTCTGGACAGCTTCATCCAGTACACTCTGCTCTGTAACTTATTACAGTAGACTGGATTTCACCTTTCTGCATTCCTAAATGCACTCTGTGAATTTGTGTATCAGTCTAGTGCAAATCGCTTTGGAGTCCTCAGACTTGATAAAGCACTACACTAATTCAGTTCATTGACAATGTGAACATTAGCCAAGTTTTTTTTGTTGTTGTTGTTGTATAGACTGGTTTACCTTCAACAACCAACAAAACATGGGCTAGGAATATTTTAAGACCGTTTCCTCCCCCTGCTGGTCAGTTGGCTACACAACAACCTGTGTTAATTAACTCAAGGCTACTCCAGTTTTTTGCTCCCATTTGTGATAATCCCACATATGCAACAGCCGCCAAGCAAAATACCAGAAACAGGTTTTGTTGACGGGATAATGAAGCAAGCAGGTTTTGAAACGTGGTAGATGGTGTGTTCAAGCAGAACGCTGCTAACCTCTTGGGTGCAGTGGATCTGGAGCTGAGGGTCCAGTCTGTAGTCCAGAGCCGACTCCTGCAAGATGACCCGAATCTGATCCTCACAATCAGGAGACAAACGCTGCAGAACACAGAGCAGAGGAACAGCAGGCATCTTTAAAGCTTTATTGTTCTCTACACATCTAAATCATTCAATTGTTGTCAAGTATCTTCATGATGAAAATGTAAAAATGCTCAAGTTTCATTTATACAAGTAACCATGTGAGCATCGACTCTGACCTGGTCTGCATATTTGAGTTTCAGGCAGGAGATGACCTGACCCTCCAGCTCTGTGTCCGTCGCTCCCTTGTTGAGGACGGACTGACAGAATTTTGGGATGTCAGCTTTACAGGCCTTCTTCAGCACAGGGTTTAACCTGTAGTCTGAACACACACACACACAACTGTTACATTTCTATCTCCTTAGGTTTATATGCTGGGCTCAGCAAGAGGGGGTGAAAGGTCAGAGAGGATGTGTGTGTGTACCTGTGTTCTGGGTGATCTGTCTCTTGGTGATCATCTGTTTGCATTTAGGATCCATCAGCTCACTGTTCTTGTTCTGTTTCAGACACTGTAGAACGTTCTTCCCCTCCGACTCCGTGCAGAACCGCTGAACAAAAACACAGTAAAGGCAATGAGACTGCAGCCTGAGCCACTAGACGCTCTGTTGTGGAGGTTTCACAGTGGTTCCTAATAACTCTGGCAAGTAAGTATCAGGCTTTAGCAGTTCTTCTAGTTTGTTCATGGAATAATTTTACGTAATTTCAACAAAAGAATGATGCCAAAAGTACCAGCAATGTTTGTTTGAATGTACTATCTTATCATGCAGGCAGAAACTTTGTTCTTTACAGCATTTTCTAAAAACATTCACACTACACTAAAAGAAATCCATCTCTCCTCACTTTACAGAAGATCTCAGTTCTGTTCGAGTGATTTGCTGCATCCCATATCCTGTCAATTTACTGTTCAACAAAAGCCACTAGCAAAAAAAATAAAAATATATAAAATATTAGATCTTGAAAATAAAATTTTTCTATCGTAGGTATTTGTCCAAGTACCTTTTTTTCCCCAAAAGGTCATGCAACATTGTTGGTCCAGACTTTTTTTTTTATTTAGTCGAACAAAATGGAAAAAGGATATTTGGATTGTTAAGGTCACAGACCTCTCCTGGAAACAATAACTATAGTTCACTAAACACTGCCAATCAGTTCCAGTGTGTTACCTTCATATATTACAACTAACTTAAATATCTTGGGGTGTTTTCACACCTAATACTCTAGTAGACTTGATTTGATTGCGGCCCAAAATTGCAACACTTGTTACATTTTCAGCTGCAATGTGTCAAACAAGCCAAACTAATTGAAAAACCTGATCCCCTCCTTGCCTGTGGTGGCGCTGCACCAAGAACTACTGAAGAAATAAATACAAAAACCTCAGAGGAAAACACTGAGCGCAACTTCCTTCTTCACAAAATGTAAAGATCAATGGAATAGTGTCAGATTTTAGCAGTTGGAGGATTTCCCTTTTGTCTTTGGTAAAACTCTCCAGACCTCATCTGAGTTATTGAGCATCTGGTTCTTCTTCTTGATTTATTTCTGAACAATAACACTCAACAATAGGGCTTACACTGGATAAAATAAAATATAGCAGAGTAAACACAATGTGACAATAGAAATCACAAGCAATGGTGGCCCACCCGGATCATGTGCTTGCAGACTCTCATCAACTGATAGTCCAGTTCAGGATCAACCATCTCCACCTCCTGCAGCTTGAAGATCTTTTGGTGGCAGCGCGGAGACAGCTGGCGTTTGTTCTCCTTCAGACACTCAACCACCTGGTGAGGGATGCAGACACTGAGTCAAACTTTAGATTCTCCATGAGGACGAGGAAAATGAATCCACCTGTCCTGGATGATACGTTTCACAGACTCAAACCGAGCTAAACTGAATGTAATTCAAAAAAAGAAAAGTACAGGAAGCTGGGCTGAAAAAACAAATGGGGTTTCATCGTCTTCTCTATTGTCAGAATGGTTGCAAAGCAAAAAAGACTTTTTATTTCTCAAATTCCCACGAAAATTTTTTTTTTATCTCAAAATCCTTTAAAAAAAATTATTGCAGTGTGTACTGCAGGGTTTACAATAACTGCAGTACATTATTACAGATTTAAATGAGCGTAATCTGCAACAACCAGCAGCCCAGTCAGCTGTGGAGCTTCCAATAACACAACTTGTACAAAATGGGAACCTTGTTTCTTCGACATGAAAATGAGCAAAAAGTGTGTGTGTGTGTGTGGGCGTGTGGGTGTGGGTGTGTGTGTGTGTGTGTGGGGGTGGGCGTGTGTGTGTGTGTGTGTGTGTGCGTGTGCACGGCTGCTGACCTGTGCATTGCCAAAAGCCACGTTCTGACACAGCCGGCTGATGTCCTGCTTACATGAGTCATACAGCTCCGGCTCCAGACGGATGTCCTCTGACTGATGGATTCACAGAAAAACACAATGTCAGGTTAAAACTGAACCAAAGTGCTGTACAAAAACGACAACAATAGAATAAGTAGATGCAACGAGAAAGAAAAAAAAAACAATACAAAATAATATATGATAAAATAATAATAATAAGTAAATAAAATTTAACATCACAACAGAAAATTTGCAGTATCAGGCCTGAAATAAAGACTGATGAAAGAACTGTAAAGTTCAACAAGAACCTCCTGCACTAAACATCAGCTGGGATAAAAGCCTTAAACTCAAACATTCTGTAAAACCACAAGGCTTGAGTGAGTGAAGTTGCAACAGTGTGTCAGTGAACGCACCATCTCCACCTCCTCCACCCGGAGCTGTTTGCGGCATTTGACCGACACGCGCTGCTCCTTGGCGTCCTGCAGGGTGTCGTTTCTCACCGTGGTGCTGAGGCACATGACCACGTCCACCCTGTGCAACAGGGAGAAAAAGGCGTACGTCATCAACACGGTCACGTTTCAATTCAGCTTTTTAGTAGCAATTTAGATAAAAAGTGAAAAGAATACAACATCCTGACAGCTGCATCTTCCTAACCACCACAGAAACACTTAAAGTGAAATGATGGGACATCATCTGGTACTTTATTAAGACACAGAGCAGCTGAAATGGTTGAGTCGCCACACACACAGCAGCTTTTAAGGGGCAACTCATGGTGCAAAATACGGAAACTAAACTCCAGGAACAGATTTTTTTCCACATACTCACGTGTAGCCACAGAAAACAAACATTTTTAAGCCTTTCATTCACACATAAACTTTTACAATCACTAAAAGCTATTCATAAAAACTCTGACCAAATAAAATAGAGGCTAAAAAAAAAAAGTATGTTTGTGAGTATAGAAAACAGATATCTGCATCATTGTCTGAAACAAATAATGTGCATATAGCAACAAATTTCTTTAACACAATGTTTTTAATAAATTAATATTTTAATATACTGCTCAAAAGTAGTTCAAACTATATATATATATATATATATATATATATATATATATAATAAATTCCCTTCTCACCCACTGCGGGTGGTTCTTATCCTCTGAGCTCGGGTCCTCTACCAGAGGCCTGGGAGCTTGAGGGTTCTGCGCAGTATCTTGGCTGTGCCTAGAACTGCACATTTCTGGACTGAGATGTCTGATGTTGTTCCTGGGATCTGTTGTAGCCACTGCTCCAGTTT
>CAEGAD010021019.1:0-26705 GCA_903067055.1 Poeciliopsis paucimaculata | reverse complement strand
ACGCTGAGCTTTAAACACGGAAACGCTGAGCTTTAAACACGGAAACGCTGAGCTTTAAACACGGAAACGTTGAGCTTCAAACACGGAAACGTTGAGCTTTAAACACGGAAACGTTGAGCTTTAAACACGGAAACGCTGAGCTTTAAACACGGAAACGCTGAGCTTTAAACACGGAAACGCTGAGCTTTAAACACGGAAACGTTGAGCTTTAAACACGGAAACGTTGAGCTTTAAACACGGAAACTCTGAGTTTTAGACATGGAAACTTTGTTGTGTTTTTACAGAGAACTTGAAGAATACAAAGAGAAACAAGACGACAATCAAAATGGAGGCGACGCTGGAAAAATTTCATCTAAACATGTGAGTTATTTTGTTTATTTACTGGACTGCTGCTGTATGGAGGACCAGGACTGACATAATTAAAAATAAAAGCAGAAATGTATATTTTTTTGTTTTTCTTGCAGAAATATTTTTTAAATGTCCTGATGTCTGATTTTTTTCTGCCTACTTTTATAATAAAGCGATTCATTGATTGCTAAGTTAGATGACGATTATTTAAATAATCAATAAATCAGAATTGTTTCAGCCTTCCTGCTTGTCATCTTTTAAAACTTACAGAAATAATGTTTGAAACTTCTGAGTATTGACATCTGATTTTCTTCCTAATTCATCACAATATGATTAATCAATTACTACACTGGTTGACAATTGTTTAAATAATCAATTGATCATCATTTATTGTTTCAGCCCTATTATTTATTTCTTCTGAACCTTTAAATGCAGAAATGATGTATGTAAAGATGCTGTTGAGTATTAAATCTGGTTTTATTTCATCTTAATGTGAAGGAGAAGTATTTAATGGAGATGGAGGAGCTTTTCTCTCAGGTGGATGAGAAAAGAAAAGTGAGTATGGAGAATAATTTTTACTTCCTGTTGATTGTGTTTATTGCTAAATATGTTGAGATAAATAACACAAACATGTAACAGATTTAAGGGAAATAATCTTTTAATTGTTTTCTTTTATTAAACCAGCATGACTTTATACAGTAAAACATTATGTGTACTTCAGTTTTACTTTTAGCACCAGTGGTTTCTATAGAAACCATTTCACAGCGCCGTCTGTCAGCGGTCGGATGATAATCTGGATTTATTGAACCTCAACTCTGCAAGAGGAGCATATATAGTTTTCATATCGTCGTCATTTCGACCTGAATTTCGGCGTCACATTTATCTGTCGATACGTTTTTCTCTCCGTCTTTCCAGAAGCGAGAGATCCCAGATTACCTCTGTGGAAAGATCAGCTTCGAGCTGATGAGGGAGCCGTGCATCACGCCCAGCGGCATCACCTACGACCGCAAAGACATCGAGGAGCATCTGCAGGTAGAAACGCCCAACGCATGAAGATCATCTGACATTTAGAGGTTTTCAGATCTCTAGTGAACGCGCCATCGTCTGTAGCGAATAATGCAGCTCAACGCTTCCTGCTGTCTCAGTGTAATTTACAGTTGGTTATCAGATGGTGTTTAATGAAACTTTTGTTTACAGAATTTGAACCTAAAACCTTTTTCACTTTTGATGCCGATGTCTGAGGTTTAGTATCGGCTCATACAGAAAAAAAAAAAGTGGCGTTTGTTTTTATCCGATTAATCGGTGACTAAAATAGTTGAAAGCTCTTAAGTATATTGTTTTTTAAGCAGACGGGCCTTTTTCAGATCTTATAGTCCAGTTAACGATTATTTCAATACCTGATTAATCACTTTGTTTCAGCTTAGAGCAATAATTTAGCCAACTTTTACAAAAAATACAGTTTGTATTTTAAGATAATAAAAACAGCCTTTTTAAGAGTCTTTATATTCTGGTTAGAAAATAATCGATTGCTAAATTAGTCGGCGACAATTACAATAATTGATTAATCATAAAAAATATGCAGAATGTGGTATTTGATTCCATCTGCAGGCGTAGTGATTATTATACTAGTTTAGGGTTATTTCATGATTAACCATCAGAATAACTGAGGATTAATCAATTAAATAAAATAATTTAGTTTCAGTTTTAAGTGGGGTTTTTCAGCAAATAGCCATTTTTTAAAAGCTTTTATTCTCCAGTTATTGGTTTTTGCATTACTAAATGAATGGCTGTCTTCAATAATCGATTAATGGTTTCAGTTCTAAAACGTTTCCGCCTCCAGATGGAATGAATCTGTATTTTTGTGGCTCTGTGCAGCGGGTGGGCCACTTCGACCCGGTTACCCGGAGCCCCCTGACCCAGGATCAGCTGATCCCCAACCTGGCCATGAAGGAAGTGATCGACGCCTTCATCCAGGAGAACGGTTGGGTGGAGGACTACTGAAGAGCCCGGCCCGGCCCGTTTCCCCGTTCAGTTCCACGCTCAGAGCCCGGACGGCGCCAGACTGCAGAGAAGCAGAACAGCCTCACTGCGGACCACCAAACCGGAGAATCATTTCTTCTGCAGTAAATCTTCTTTCTCCGGCTCTGAGGCTCAGTGTTAGCCGCCCGCTGCTCCCGTCAAGTCCACTCTCTTCCTCTTCATCCTCCTCTTCGTCACGCTATGTTTGGGTCTCAGATCGGCGACCAGATCGCGCTCGGGTCTCTGGTGCACTCCGCCTGCTTTCTGTCGTTCTCTGAAAGCGCCGCGGTCCGGTGTTCCCACCGTTATAAACACAGAAGAAACAATCAGACTTTTTGTGTCGGGCTCCATAAAGACATTGGAGTTTTATTTGATGTTTCATCCAAGTATATTTTATGTAATTCTTCATGAAAAACGGACCATCAGTCACTAAAATGCCAAAAAGCTGTTGACTCAAAGGAAAAGGGAGCAAGTTCCCTTTTCTTCCCGCAGGTGGCGCCTCTTACACACCTGTCCCGGTCACTTTACTGTAAAACGTCGAGTAGATTTAAGTAGATCTCTTCTCCTTTGCATATCAATCACCCCCCAATGCAGACAATTAAGATAAGTTGAATGTATGGTTTCTATATTTCTTTTTTTTTTTTTTTTTTATCAGAACAGTTTAAGGTTTCGGAAAAAGCCTCAAACTGGGAGCAGCAGACGAATCGCTGCATCAAAACAAAACATTTCCACGTTGCTGGACATGAGATGAAACGCCTAAATGTTTAAACCTGAGAAGCGTTCAGCTGTTCCTCGCTGTCTGTTCCCAGACGCCAACATGAGGAGGATTGCATCAAGCATGAAGTGCATTTCCTTGAACTAGGACAAATCTTTGCCCCGTCAGAACGGACTTGAGGTTCAGATGCACCAGCGTCTGCCATTTAAAATAAAACGCATGCTGGAAGAGTTGGAACATCTTTATCCATACCTCAGTCCAAGTGTTTGCTTGCTGGATTTCCAGCATTTCCTGTAATAAAACTGCAAATACAGAAAATACTTTTGGTTTAGTTTCTATTGCAAATGTCTTAGTAGACATAAAATAAGACAAAACTAAGTAGTAAGTCACTTTTCAGCAACATATAAGAGCATTTGTTTGGTAAATAATCCCTTAATATTGATAGAAATGTTAATTGAAATTTATCTGGCAGAATATTTTAATTATAAAACATTTTTTCATGTTATAAGTGAAATAATCCAGCAGAACTATAAATATTTCATCAGTATTGACTCAACAAGCTCTTATATCTTGCTAGAAAGCTACTTATCAGTTTTGTTTTATTTGAAATGTACTGATATATTTGCACTAAAACTAGGCAAACAGCCTTGGTTATGTTTTTGCAGTGTAAGCATCATCAATAAGTCGTTAACATTTATGCTCTCATGGTAATTTTGTTCCTTCAGTTGGTTTTAGGTCAAATGGTTCTTTATTCTTGGAGTGACCAGATAAATCCAAAATCCTTGAAATGAAGGAAATTATTCCTTATTGATGATGTTTACACTGCAAAAACATTTTCCTAGTTTCTGGTGCAAATATCTCAGGACACTTGCAATGACGCAAAACTAACTGCAACAAATAGCATCTTGTTTTAAGTTAATTCCTTACCAAGGTGAACATGTTCTGGTTTTATTAGCAGATTATTTCACTTGTAGAAAAATATCATTACAAGAGAAATAATCTACTAATATTGAGCATTTTCATCAACATTAAAGAGTTACTGACTCAAATCAAGCTCCTATATTTTGCTAAAACGTTACTTGTTTTGTCTTTTATGTGTCCTGAGATATTTGCAGTAGAAACGAGATTAAAAATGTTTAGATTTGGTGTTTTTGCAGTGAATAAAAGGAGTTTTCAATCCAGTGCTTGGTAGTTTACAGCTGAATGTGTCTGGTGAGTCCGGTCGGCCCGGCGGGTTTTGTGCTGAGGTTCAGGCTTTGTACATAAGTTGCTGGTGTTGCTCAGATTTTAGTTCATGAAAAGTTAGGATTTTTTTCTTTGTCTGGAGAAACCCTAGAAATGAATAAACTGTATTAAATGTAGATATGTTGATAACATGAACGCCTGGTTCTGTTTTCATTTTTGAAATGTTGGCAAACCTTGTCACAGCATTTCCTGCTTTATCCAGTTTTCTCTCCGGTCAGGAGGCAAAATGGCAAAACTTTAAACTGCTGCTGCGCCAGTTTCTCAGCAGGTTGTTGCTAGGCAACCAAAGAGAGAGTGAGTTACTGTATCCCACCAACCGTGCTCATTTTTGAGTTTTCAAACTCAGAAAAATTTTCTTGACAATTTCCAACCAAAAACATTGGATTTTATTTCAAAATAAAAATTTCCAGTTGTTTTAGAAAATGTCAAATTTTCAACATTTTAAACTTTTTCTATAAAATTTCTCAGATCTGAAAATTGTATATTTTTATAGCAAATGTTTGATTTTTCAAACTTTTAAATTTCTTAATATTTTTTTGAGAAAATTTTTGATTAAACTCGAAACTTTTGAGTTTCTACTAGCAAATTTTCAACTTTTCAATCTCAGAAATGTAAATTTTTTTTCTAGAACATTCCTCACATTGATCTCAAAATTTCTGAGTTTTATTCTAACAAATTTTTTGACTTTTCAGACCCAAAAATTTTTATGTCTTCTAGAACATTTTTGAAACGAATCTAAAACGTTTATGTTTTTTTTGAGGAAATTTGCTCTTGCTTTTTGTTTGGCCCTGATACGTTGTGGTAGAAATGCTAATGCTAATGCGAGGCTCCAGGTGTTTTTCCTCTTCCAACCTGATCAAATCCCAGTCAGTACACGAATGTAAGGAGATATTTTGAAAGCAGCTGCCTCTGAAGTCTGGTTCAGGGTGAAATGACCGACGGTCCTCCAGGCTCACACACGGGGTCCATTGTCATGGCGATGACATCATCACTCTGTACCAGCGGGGAACAGCTCTGGTTCCCACTGCTGATGAGAGCAGCAGACCGAGCTGCTGGAGGAAAAACAAACCGCTTTAAAATGGTAAAAACATTTTTATCTTACTAAATTTGTTTTTGTTTATCTGATCTGGATGAGATGTGTGTGTTTACAGGGCGTCAACGCTGTAACCATGGTAACAGTTCTGCTCGTCTCTTTGACAACTTCCTTCGCCACACAAGGTAGACATTTTGAAACTGGTTTTGGTCAAATGGTTCTTTAAGCTTTGGGCAATCAGTGAAATCCAAGACCCTTCAAATGAAGGAAATTAATGAAATAATAAACATTAATGTTTTAACGCCTTATTGAAGACATTTGCACTGCAAAAACACAAAATCTAGCTCCTTGTATAGTTTCTAGTGTAAATGTCTTAATATACTTAAAATCAGAAATAAAAACTAACTTTTTCCCGAGATGGGAGCTTCATACTGACATGAGATGGTGACAGTTTAGAGTACAGAATAGGATTAGGATCAATAACAAAAAACAAAAATTATTCTGACTTTAAACTTAAAATAATTTTTTTTTCTAGCATATTTTTGAATTTCCAAGCTTAGAAGTTTTTTTCAAAAAAATTCTGATTAATCTCAAAATTTCAGATTTTATTTTTTTAGCAAATCTTCAACTTTTCAAGCTTGAAAATTTTTTCATTTTTTACAGAAAATTTGACATTGTGACTTTAATCTCAAAGTCGACTATAATCAAATAAAAAAAATGGACTAACTTTATTTCTCTGAGATTTTTCAGGTAAATATTAGACAATTCAAGCTTACAAATTTCCCCTTTTCTCCAAAATTTATTGGTTTTTTTTATCAGAATTCTGACTTTCAATCTCAAAAGAATAAAGTCCAAATTCTTAGATTAAAGTCAGAATTCATTTTCAGTGGCGCTAATCCTGTTCTGTACTAAAAATAAACTATATTTTTGTTAATGTTTCCTCCTCTAAATTATGCTGTTTTGTTTGGTTCTGCTCGGTACCTGCAGTGGGCCTCAGTGAGAAGGTTCTGGTCTTCCCGTATGAGACGGACTTCAGCTTCGTGGCTCTGATCCCGCAGAAGGAGATGGCGCTGCGGGCCTTCACGCTCTGCATGCGAGTGGCCACCGAGCTGCCCGAGGAGCGCCAGATCATCCTGTTCGCCTACCGCACCGCCGACTACGACGAGCTCAACGTGTGGCGCGAGAAGGACGGCCGCGTCTCCTTCTACCTGAGCGGCGACGGCGTCTTCTTCCGCCTGCCGCCGCTCAGCACCTTCCGCACCAGCCTCTGCCTCACCTGGGAATCGCGCTCCGGCCTGGCCGCCTTCTGGGCGGACGGCAGGCGCAGCACCTACCAGGTGTACAAACCGGGCCACAGCGTGCGGCCCAAAGGCACCGTGCTGCTGGGCCAGGACCCGGACAAACACCTGGGCGGCCTGGAGGCCACGCAGAGCTTCGTGGGCGAGATGACGGACGTCAACATGTGGGACTCGGTGCTTTCCCGGAGCATGATCCAGGCCTGGCACTACGGACACAAAGTCCCCAAGGGGAACATCTTCGACTGGGCCAGCGTGGAGTACGAGCTGAGCGGCAACGTGCTGGTGGTGGACGACGACTGACGCGATGCGGGGGACCCGGCGGGCCGAGGTCCGGCTGTGGAGGGCAGCGCCGTGCTGCTGCTGGCGCCGGCCCTGTGGTGGTACGCAGGAGGATTAGGGCCGGCCTGGGTGGAATAAAAACACACAGGACATTTACACCAAAAACTCAACTTCAAAAGTCAAAGACTGACTTGAAAAACTCAGAAATTTGAAGATTAATGAAAGAAATTTGAGTTTCAAAAGTTAAAAATGTGATATAAAAAATCCCAGAAATTTTACATTTTTGAGAAAAGACTTGGAAATTTCTCAGTATGAAAAGTTGAAAGTTGGTTAGAAAAAAGATTTTTAAAAAATTAATCTCAGAAATTTTCTAAAAATTTTCTGAGTTTCAAAAGTCAAAAATTTTCTTTAAAAATAAATAAATAAATAAATCGCAGAAAGTTTTGAATTAATCTCAAAAATTTTGAAGAAAAAACATGGACACTTGTGAGTTTGAAAAGTCCAAACTCTTCTAGAAGAACCTCAGAAATGTTTAGTGTAATCCCTGTAGAAACATCGTCTGCCCTCAAGTATTTAACATGTTAAATATTGTAGAAACACAAATCATAAACAAAAAACAAACATATTGGCAAAAACACTTTCAAATTTACATTTTTCACCTTTGCCTTTTAATTTTTGTTTTTCAGATTTTCTTCACTTGGTAACTTTGAGATCAATTAACACAATTTAACACATTTAATCTTTAATTGAATACTTTACTTCTTTAATGTCAGATTTTAGAAGTCCAGATTTATGAGTAACGATTGGAGAAGTCGTGAAACACTTTAATCTCCATTAATGCTTCGTTTGTTCAATCTTTACTGATTTCTTAACTCCTAAAGAGTCATTGATAGCATTGAGCTAATTATTTAGCGCCGAGCTAAATATTTCTTAAACTCTTTAATTTCTACTCCAGATCAAATCAAACCACAATGGCTCACTCTTTTCTCTAAACCAGCAGCGTTATCTAACCAAGTTTAATGGATAGATGTTTGGAGTTAGAATCACTCCAAGGGCCACAAATGGCCCCCGGGCCGCATGTTGAACAACCCTGTTTATTTTCTGACTTTAAAACTTGGCAGGTTCATAAAGCTGTGTCTCTGAGAGCTGTGTACTAAATACTGTCTGCTACTCATTAACGTCTGCATTTTTTTTTTCAATCTGTAAAAGATAAAAATAAAATAAAATTCCTAAAACTTTGGCTTTTATTCAAAATGTTTTAAGGCTGTCATACCAGAGGCATCCACAGGAGGGCGCTCTGGACTTGGTCTCATGAAATAATGATTTCTGGCACATTCATTTCAAAAAGTGTTTTTATGCAAACTGTAACAAATATGTTCTGTATGTAAATACATTAAAGTACAGAATAAGACAATTTATTTTTTATCTTCAGAGACAAAAAAAATGCTATTCAACAAAACAGTCCAGATGAAATTATACATTTGTTTTGATCAAACTGCCTCTTAATAAAATCTGTATATATAATATTAATATTAAGTCTATGATATTCTGCGTAGCACTGATAGTTTTAACAAGCAGTTCTCTGGTTTCAAACCGTCGCTGTAACATTGTTCAGTTTCTCTTCACTAATGAATTTCCAGCTGATGTAAGAGGCCTGAAATAAAACCTCACCATGTGGAGCGAACAACGGTTGTCATTAAATTAAATTAAATTAGTTCATCTTTGAACTCTACAAGCTGCTTTTTCATAAAAAATCCCACAGTAAAATTCAAGCATCAAGTTTTTTAAACTTTTCCAGAACTAAATAAACTAAAGCAAAAATAAAATAAAAGCTTATAATTTATGACGGTTAATGTTTTAAAGTCTGCAGCAGGGACAAGTTAGCTGATAAATATACAAAACAATAATATAAAAGTAAAATATTTTGCACGTTTCAACTGCTTCTACAAACAATTATATTTAAAAACAACAAAGAGCTATTAATTTCATGGTTTTTGGAGTTTGGACAATGAGCCGTTTCAAAAACCTCCCAAAGGTCCACCGGCACAGCGCCGTTGCCTAGCAACCACAGGCAAGCCCCGCCCGTTACCTAGCAACCCCAGCAGAATTCCGCCATTTCAATAACTTCAAACCAATATATATTTCAATTATACAGGTCAATAACTCATTGAGCCATTAGGAATCAGAAATTTCTATTACACTTCAGATAAATAACCTTCCTGATCAAATTAAATTAGCAATATGCACAATAAATAAAGTTAGAGAAAAAGATCTCTAAAAAATGTTCTGAGTTTTCTGGCATCTTATCATTTCTATGTATTGTTGACCTTTTTTCTTGAGTGTACTCTAAAAATAACAAAAATAAAGTTATAAAAAAAGAAAATATTTGGCTTTCCATAACATTTATTATGCTTTTAATTAAATGTTAGATTGCACTATATCACAAAACCAAAGTTTGAATTTCAAGGATATTATATAGAAATCAAACACCACCATAGTTATCAGGTTCTCTGAAAAAACACAAAATCTAACCAAGTATTTTTGTTTAGTTCAGTGTAAATAACGTAGTACACTTAAAATAAGACAAGCGAAATTAAAATGTGGTTTTCAGCAAGAATATAGGGGCTTGATTTAAGTCAGTAATTCTTGAATATTAATAAAAGTCTTTACAACACAGGAAAACGTGAAATAATCTGTCAGTGGAACTAAAACATCTTAATCTATATTCAAGAACCATTGACCTGAAACAAGCTCCAAAAACAATGCTTAAGATTTTGTGTTTTTGCAGTGTTTTCATTTGATGAATCTCAAAAACACCAAATCTTACTAAATATTTTTTTTAGTTCAGGAGAAATATCGTAGTACACTGAAAGACAAAACCAACTTAAAAGTAACTTTTCAGCCAGATATGGGAGCTTGTTTAAAGTCACTCATTTTTTAATATTGATCAAAAGTACTAAAAAATTGGCTGCTTTGTAATTTATATACACAAAACATTAAAATGATCTATGACTTGCTAAAAAGTTTCATCCAAGTTAGTTTTGTTTTATTTCAGTTGCAGAAATATATTTGCAACAGAAACTACTTGGTAAGCTTTTCTGTTTTTACAGTGCATCTTTATAAATTCCACCAGTAAGTCCAAGTGATTTATGTTCAGTGACAATCGGTGCAGAAGAAAACAAATTTCTGAGCGTATTGTTCAACCGAGCCCAGTCTGTGCAGAAATCAGGGCTCATGGATCTGGTTTGGACCAGAACCGGTCAGAGCAGACTCAGGGTCCGACCTTCTCCTGGGTGTGTGTCATCCCGCCCGGCCTGCACCTGCATGCTGACCTCCTTCCAGAAACGAGGAAGAAGTTTTTCCAGCGCGGGTTTTCCTCCGGGGCGGGAAGTGCTGCTGTTCAGAGTGTGTTTCCTCCGAGCCAATGAGCCGTCGGCTCTCTGGCTGCAGCTAAATAAGGAGGCGGCCGGGCCGACGAGCTCTGACTGCGGGTCAGCAGCCAAATGTTCCACCTTCTTGGATGTTGCAATGCATCAATCGCAGTGCCCACTCACTGTGTGGTAACACCTTTATGGACCATCTGCCCGATCTCTGCCCTCTGGTGCGCACACAGTGACACACACTGAGCTTCATCTCACATTTTCACATCTCTGCCCAAAAGCAGCGATAATCCCCACTGAAAGAATTTATTCTATGAATTCAATTTCAAAACTATGACGACATATTAGGACCATTCTAGACAGAAAAGGGAGTACATTTATTTAAATAAATGAACATTTCTGAGTTTCACAAGTAAAATATTTGCTAGAAAAACTGAAATCAATCAGAAATGCAATTCAAAAACAGAAAGACGAAAATTTACTAAAAACAAAAAAGGGGAGAATTTTTCAAGAGAAAACATGAAAATTTCTGAGTTTGAAAAGTCGAAACTCCGTCTTCTGACTTTCTTCTGCACAGACCGACTGGAAAATGTCTAGATTAAGGCAAACTAAGTCCAGGTTTTCAAATGTGTCGTTATACAGATGCCCATTTATACAACCTTGAAAAGCAGAAGTGGAGCCTCCTGCACAACCAACCAGAATGCAGCACGTAGTTTCTGGACACTGTCTTTTATAGCAGCATACAGGTAAAACCAGCTGACCAACATGTTGGAGCTCATGTTGGGTTGCTAGGTAACAGCAGCTCCTGCTCATTTGTGACGTTACATTCTGGTGGTTTTTGAAATTGTTCATTTTGCAGACACCAAAAGACATTCAAATATTGCTAAATACATCTAATAATCTGCCAATACTGGAGCTAATCTTTAGCTTTAGCTCACTTAGCATTCCTTCAAAAAACATTTCTGAGAAACTTAACACTAATTTACTTTGCAGTTTTGTAAACAAGTTTCAAAACTGCTGGAAAACTCTCTTCCAGCAGCGTAAAACCAGCTGACCAAACATGCTGGGACTCAGCTGGGGTTGCTAGGTAACAGGCTCATTTTCCAGACATTAAATAATATTAACTTATTGCCAAAAGTTGTTGGGCTTTATTATTACTATTATTATCAGATGGAGCCCAAATAGAAAAACATGCAAAAAGTGAATTTTGCACAACAACTCCTTTAAATGAAGGTTTCTCAAATAAAGTCTATTACAACTAATTGTGGATTCCTTTAGAGGTGCCTTTATTAATTTAGCTTCTGCACCCAGTTGGGACCTTTAGGTACTTAGCATAAGGAGAAATTTACAGATTCATAATTATCCCCCGTGTCCTTATGCTGCATGTATTATCCAACTGAGCAAACAGTTGCAGGGCCTCGTTGTTCCACTGGCGGACCGGGCCGCCGTCGGATCTGCATATTGGCCCATGGTGGTGGAAGCTGTCTGCGGCGAGGCGGCGCCCGCTGCCTGGCTGCGTGTCCACGCGAGCGGAGCTGGTGAAGATGTTTTCCACGCGACAGGAGACGGAGTCCCGCCCGCGCCAGGCGGACAGAAGGAGCGCCGTTCTGGATTCCTTCGAGCAACTTCTAATAGATTTCCAGGCAAAACATATTTGCATATGTAAGACAGTGCTACGAGCTATCCGGGTGAGCTGTGTGCACTGAACAGATGGATAATTTTTTTAGAGCTTTCTTGCAGAAATTTTAGCCCATTAAAGTGAGATTGGATATTATTCAATCTGCTTTTGTTCACGAGAGCAACGGCGAGATCTTCGTTTGGACGAATCAAAGAAGGAAAATTTACTTAATCAAAGTTTGGGAACAACCAGAGCTGTACAATAAATTAATTATATATATATACATCTATATATATATATATATATAGATGTATATATATATATATATTTATGTATGTGTGTGTATGTCACCGTACACAACAATAAATAACATTTATATAGAGAGAATACACTGAACTAAAATACAGAACCACAAAGCATTCTGGGTGATGTGGGCCAAGATTTCTTGCTGAAAATGTCTTGCACACATTGCAAAAGTTTCCACATCCTCCTGTTTTATCTTGATGTTTTTCCACTTTATTCTTCTTTCTAAATCATATAGTTTATGCAGCTGCTTTCTGTTTGTGGTCCAAAATGCATCATAACTTTAATGTTATGCTGAATACAATAAAGATAATCTGAAACTGAAGAGTTGGAGCAATCTACTATCGCACTCACTCTTTGGTTGCAACCAAACAAATGTCAAGTTCCCCCAAACTTCAGTTGCCTAGCAACAGCCTGCTGAGTAACTGGCGCAGCAGCAGTTTAAGGTTTCGCCACCGGGTCTCACAAAAGCATTTAAAAAAAAAAACTGTGAGAAGAGAAAACTGGATAAAACTCCATCAGTTTGGATTTATTCCAGGTATTTAAAAGAAAAAACTAATCACTTATTATTGATATCAACTGATGTAAAACGCCTGAGTCGCGATGCATTGTTCAGCCATAATCTGCCAGTGAAACTAGAACTTTTTCATCAATGTTAAGGAATTATTTACTTGACACAAGCTCCTATTTCTCACTGAATAGTTGTAAGTTGGTTTTGTCTTTTTTTCAAAGATATTTTTAGTAGAAACTAAACAAAAAAATACTTGGTAATGTTGTGTTTTTGCAGTGCACCGTTACGACATAGTGGCAGTTTAAACAAATATGCAAAAAAAAACAAAACATTTTTATGGAAGTTACAAACTGCAGCTCAACATCTCAACTTTATTTGGTTTTTGCTCTGCTGAAGACTTTATTTTTCTTTTAGAGGTTGAACCTCGGCAGTGCTGTTGCTGTTCCTGCGCCTCCGGGCTGCATGAAAAATTCACCACGTCTCCCATTAGAGTCAGGCCACATCAGGCAGCGGGCGTTACAGCCGCCGCTCGCATCACACTTTTATCACTCGCCGTTTAGCAACGCAAACGTTCCTGAAACACAGAATCACAGCCGCGGCTGCTGCCGAGTGCAGAGAGGTCAGACGCACACGCAGGGATGAGCCGGCGAAAATCTAAACGTGCTGCAGGTTTTTCACACCGCCGGTGCCAGACCTGACCTTTTCCAGGTGCGACTGCGAGAGAGGCCGGCAGGCAAACGCCGCATCGTCCGAGCTGCATGGCCTTTGTCACAAAAAATTCACTCGAAAACAACGAAGGGTGGGAGATGGCAGAATAAGAGCACCAACAGTAAAGAAGACCTTTAAGAAAAGGTTTGGGATAGTTTGAGAGAGGAGGGGCCATTTAAAGGCTCCAGCTTCTGAACTTCTGTTACAAAAACTTTTCCACCAGAATATATAAAATAAAACGGTTGGTTTGCATAATTTAAAGACTTTTAAAAATCATATTATCCCAAAAAATGTCTGTCTTCAAAGTTTTTCTACTATACTGTAAAATGAAGAAAGCTAAGGCAAATGTACAAATTGCAATATAGTAAAATGAAATTTAATTGTTTTCATAATAAAGCCACTCGTCCGTTTTACTTTGTTGTTTTTGTCATTGAAAAACAGAAAAACCTTCTGTTATATTTACATCTATGTTATGCATTAGTTGATGTTTTTAAAAATGTGTTTTGTCCAGAATAATCCAACCTGACTGGTTTAGATTTTTGATTTCAGATAATCAAATGTCATTCAGCTAAGCTAAGCTAACACTGTGGTGTTTGATTAGCTAATTTAAACACCAAATTCCACAGCACATCTACATGTTCAGGTTGTCAAAGTCAAGCTAGCATAGCTGACCTATTTCCCTCCAAATGTTTTTTCTTAATTAAAACTCTTCCCTAATCTCCTTAACTAGTTGTTGTAGTTTTGACAATTCGTAGCAAAGCACTGCGTCTTTTTCTTTTACACATTACTCGTGCATTTAAGATTTAGAGCGTATAAATCCCAATTAGAAACCATTTTAGGGTGAAAACTGACCGATAACTTTCGATTTCCTTTGACTGGCCACCACAAGCAGAACAGCGTCCTGGGTTCTCCACATCCAGAGCAGTAATGTAACCCGACAACATAAAATCCCTTCCCAGCCTTGGAAGCGTGGCTCATCCCGGCGCGGCGCCTGGCTCTGCGGTTGGATGCATTGCTGCATCTTTTAGCAGTGAATTCCCGCCTGGGCCTCTGGGCCGGCGAACATATGACCCACGCCGCAGCTACTGCTGCTGGGAGACAGTCCAGAGCCTCCTGATTAAATATTACAGCCTCTAAATGGATGGAGATTAGCCTCTGTGGGAATGCTGGGGCTTAATTCACCCCCAGGCCAGATGTGTGTGTGGAGAGTGAGGCTCTGCAGCCCACTCTGTGGAAATGGATTACATGTTGGGTTTTAAGGGGATCAGGTCGATTTACCATGTGTTGTGGTTTGATGGGGGGTTTATTCCCCAGCAGCAGCATCTTTATCAGCAAAACCCCCAAAACAACTGCATCAAACAAAACAACTAGGAGGGATTCACTGTTATTTCTGATTACTTCTACTCAGGATTTTGTTTATATCCATCCATCCATCCATCCATTTTCTTTCACCCTTGTCCCTAATGGGGTCGGGAGTTGCTGGTGCCGATCTTCAGCTACGTTCCGGGCGAGAGGCGGGGTCACCCTGGACAGGTCGCCAGTCTGTCGCAGAGCTTTTTTTATATCTATTCTAATAAATAATTAAAGGTTTAAAAGTGGCAACTAGAGAACTCTGCTGTTTTCGTAACCTAGTTTTTACAGGGTTGCTTTCAATGTTTTATTTGTTAGTTTTTATCATAAAACATGGATAAAATACAACATTAAGATAAACAAAACCTGTCAGAAAGCTTCTTTTTCACAGCAAAAACACAAAATTATGATTTTGGGTCTAGTTTCTAGTGCAAA
The DNA here is from genome assembly GCA_903067055.1 of Poeciliopsis paucimaculata. Taxonomy (NCBI): domain Eukaryota; kingdom Metazoa; phylum Chordata; class Actinopteri; order Cyprinodontiformes; family Poeciliidae; genus Poeciliopsis; species Poeciliopsis paucimaculata. The sequence continues at coordinate 11,463 of CAEGAD010021019.1, read as the reverse complement.
TATCTTGGTACACATAAAACAAGAACATTAACTTACACAGAACATTCAGCAAGATACAGAAGCTTGTTTTAAGTAAATAATTACTTAATATTGAGGAAACAATGCTTTCACCAAAAAGACGCTGGTTTTAAATACTGTATACAAATGATTAAGAACACAACCTTGTTTATATATATATATATACATACACACAAATCTGTAAATTGGTCATAACAGCAATACTATTATCAGATACTGGTATTGGTAAAAAAAAAAAAAAAAAGAAAGAAAGAAAAAAAAAAGAGTTACATCAGTGCATTCCTAATTTTTTTTTTGTTTTTGGCATTTCAGGGTTTCCATAGTAACTTTAAAACAGGCTTTTTAGTGACTATTTTCCTCTACTTTTTATTTACTGATGAAAATAAGATGTTAAGCAATGAAGAAAATAAAATTAGAAGGATAAAGTCACAAAATTAGGAGTAATAATACAAGAATTAAGTTTATTTACTAAATTTTTAAAAAATGACTTTATTCTTGTCATGTTATTGGATTTTTTTCTTACATTTCAGCTAATACTGCGTCATAACATTGTGACCCGAGTCGTCTTAGTTTGATATGAAAAGTGTTTTCTCTGAGCCGTTTCTCCACTTCTGCTGTGAATTATTGATCAGCTGGTTTTGTAGCTCACCGCTTTTAAATCCTTTTAAGGACTGAATGCGTGTTCTGAGGTTTTCCCATGCAAACCCTGACCTTTATTATTTATAAACTCATGTAACCTTCATCTGTTTAAGCATCACTGTTATTCATGATGACTGATGAACGTCTCCTTTCTGCGGAAAAGCCTCAATTATCTGTTCATTTTCCTCTCCTAACAGAGGAACACATCCATCAAACACACACCACATATGTGTGCACGGTTCAACTGTGTAAACACACCCCGCATGCGCACGGAAACACGGCGCGCCACACATGCGCGCTGACAAACAGAGCGCGCGCCACCGGGCAGGGACTCGCCTGAAAGATTGAAAGCAATTAAAACTATCATCTGCAGTGGCTCTGGGCAGGCCCGTGGCTGCGAGGGGGGAGCTGCCACTGTACATCAGCCTCTCAGTCTCAGCAACTCACAGCGACATGAGGAGGAGACGCAACCTTCTCCCAAACACACACACAGCGCATGCGCGCCTGGTGACACTTTCACCTGCTCCTGCTGCGCACATTCTGCACTAAACACGCTGAAGTATAGATGAGATTTATGGATGTTATAACCACCTTCAAAAGAGTTCAGATATCCCGATTCGATTCGTCAAACTAAGTCGAACTTTGTAACTGACAGCCATCTTGGCAGGCAGTTACTATGGCGTTACTATGACAACAACAACAAGGCGCAGTCTATGCTCTCGCCTCCTTCCTTCCTAACTTGTAAACAATAAAAGTACATTACGAATATTATTCTGTTATAATTTTTGAGTACTCTACCAACCTCTGTGTAATATTAAGACAGATATCGGTGATATTTACTGCAGTACTTACTGCCGAACTAGCATAACTAGCAAAAAAAAGATAAATAAAAACTAGCATAATTAGCTTAGCTTTTAATCTGCTAGCTGGACATGGAGCCTACGTGTTTGTTGTTACATCTTACTCTGCTATGACTAACGTGAATAGTTCACAAGACCTTTAAAAATCTGTTTAACGTTGATTGTATGGATTTCATGCGAATCTCCTCCATTGTGTTCAGACTCTTCCTGTGAACTGTGTCGAAGTATGAGCTCGGAAGCAGCTTGTTCACATCATCTGACATGTTTTTCTTCTCCGTCTCGTGAGCGTCGGTTCTAAGCGCATGCGCTTGGCTACTAAGATGGCGGATCATTTCTACTTCAGACTTGTAGAAGCTCTAAACAATAAAGGTACTTAGTATTACACTTGGGTCTAGATTATATCTCTGTGTAATCCTAAAATAAATATTATTTTAGGATTATATTTAGGATTATAAGCCAATGTTAGCTTAGTTAACATTGGCTAAGCTAATTTAGCTTCGCCAATGTAACTTTTAGCAGTCAACAAGCTAAGACAAGCTACATGTGAGGCTAAAACATTCACACTGAAACCTGAATTGACCCAAATCCGATGTTTTTATGCCACCTGCATCTTATCTTATAGGGCAACACAGATTGGCTTTAACAAATCGACCCAGGATACTTGGCTATGTGATCACAAATCGATACAAATGTCCGTCCAGCCTACCTCAGTCCATCGATACTCGACGAAAGTTGTCCTGACAAGCGGCAGCAGTTAGAGAAACAACCATGGCGGACGAAAATGAGGATGAAGTTGTTAATGTTCTGGCTCCAGCTACGCGCCACCATTTCCATCCACGCTTCCTTCCGCAAACACTGAGCATGCTCACTACGTGTGACGTTTACTGCGCATGCGGGACACTTTTACGACGCTTGCCGTTCACCCAGGAGAATTATAACAGAATAATATTCGTAATGTACTTTTATTGTTTACAAGTTGCATATATCTGGAAATGTGAACAACGGAAATGTGAATAACCACGCAAAAAAAGCGGATTAAAAAAAGAATCTGAATTGAGCATTAAGACCTGCAGCATGAACTGTCATGATAGTTGCTATTAGTGCAAAACAAAAAGTAGCTTCACCAAGTGTGAATTGGTGCGTCATAAATACACTGAGCTGAACTCACATTTGATGTTTTAGTGTATTGTTACACTTAATGTTTATTTATTTTATTGTATCTGTCATTAAAGGTGATTTATCTGTTGAACCTAAGAAAGTAATGAAGTTGCTTTGTTTATCAGTCAGTATCAGATTAATCTAAACATTTCTGAGTTGGTTTTTATTTTTATTAACTTTTTTGTGTGTTTTCTATCTACAATGGCCCTAATTTACTACCTACGTAAGTGCCAAAATTACAAAATTCTTGTAAATATCTTTAAAATACATGCAAAAACATCTGTGATTTTAACTAAAAAACATCTCAAAACAATCATGAAATCCTGGAAAAAACAGATTAGGACCAAAAACAAACAAATATGGAAATGCAGTGATATCTATTATGTTTATTGGATGATTACAATTAACAAACAGTATTTGTTTCTAATTAGCTGTTCTTGATTTGTGATCTTGTCTGGAAATCAAATTTGAATCTTTGAACATGAAGTTTGTGTTAAATCAAACGTTTACCGCTTTGTTTGTCTCTCTATGCAGATCTCTATAGTTTACTGATAGCAGCTTCACATAATCTCACTTTAAAAATTTTGACTTTTGAAGTTCAGAAAATTTCCAAAAGTCCAAAATTTTAAACTTTTGACACTAAGAAATGTCCAGGCTTTTTCTGGAAAACTTCTTAGATTAAGACCAACATATTTGAGATTTTTGGGAGAAATTTACTCTCTTTGCTTTTTCTATTTACACTCACCTTAATATGCCATTGTATTTTGTGCCATTGTGCCAAAATCACAAAATTTCTTGCAAATATATTCAAAGTAGAACCGCAAAATTACTGACTGCCAAAACTCACATAAACAACAATAAAATCCTGGAAGATCTTGATCTTTGAACATAAAGTTTGTGTTTAATCTGATTGTCTTTCTATGCAGATCCCTACAGATTACTGATAAAAACTTCACATAATCTCACTTAAAAAAATTCACAACTGTCCTTTTAAAGCGTGTCCTCCTGATCTTCGCTGTTATAAACAGTAGATAAACTGCATGTCTTCGCAGTGGCCTGAAGCATCTGCATCAAATCTGCCTCCAGAGGTAAATATAGAGGAAGGTTTAATTGTGTACTAAAACACAACAGAACAAACTAAAACTGCCTTTGGTGCCCAGGTAAATGCTTGTTACTTTATGTGCGCAGCGACACAAACAGTCAGCAGAGCCTCGCAGCCCAGCTGAGGAAACCGTTATTGTTCCATTAAATGGTTTTGTGTTTTGGGATGATTGGCTGCTGCTGATCTCATTAAGTGGAAGTGCTGTAACTCCGAGCTGTTTGGGCCAAACTTGGAGCGCTTTACCTGGGTTCAGATCCCTGGGAACGGTAGCTGTCTGGTTCTGTCTGGACGGGCCCTTAACAAGTCTCCTCAGGACAACCACACCACCATTATCAACCAGCGCCGCTCCAGCTCTCTGTCTCTCTTTCTGCTTCTGTGTTTTCCCTTCGCCGATCAGCTAGCCTACTGTCACTCTCACTTAGCGTCGACATTAGCACCGGTGGTTTCCTCATCTTGGTTCTGCTCACTCCTCCCCAACGCGTCCCCTCGCTGCGTCTGAATACACATCTCCGATATTCAGCCTCTACTTAATTTGACAGGCCCCGGTTTTGTCAGTCTGACAGGCCCATAGCAAGACACTAATAGGCCACAGAGACCACCAGCAAAGGCACCAGCAGGGCGGCCCCTGCGGTGCCAGGCCCCATCACCCTCTGCGTCTCTGGAGGCGATGCAGGCAGGGCACTTAGGAGAGGCTGTGGGGGTCAGGACTGTCACACCGGACCTCAACAGACTGGACCGGGGCTCCTTACTGACACTCGTCACCGCTGCACTGTAATCTCCAGTACCATCACCACCACACACAAAGGGGAGCAAAAAGAGCAGCCAGTGGGGCCGTCCAGGGATCTAATGACTCGGGCTGCCAGTCACAGCCGCCGTCCGCGCAGAGAACCGGCTCTGGTTGGTGATGGAGCAGCTGGGAAGCGGAGTGTGTGTCCCTCCAGGCCACCAGTCTGTCTAATCGCGACCAGCTAGACTCTGATCACAGATAATTGGTGGTCAGCGGCTGCAGAAAAAGGTACATTTGACAAGGTGGGGAGTGAAGAAGGAACAAAGAGGCTCTTAGTGTCTTTTAACAAAGAAAACATGCAGTAGTTACCAATAAACCAGAGTTTTCCCAAAGTTGTTTGGCCCCTGCAGCAGAATCTGGTTTAAATGTGACCCTTTAGAGTTCAGAGTTGCCTTTGAACCATAATAAATCAAACACTGATCAATTCAATGCATATTGATGATCTTGACAACAATGGTGAAATGTAATGTGAAATGTAATGTTTGTCCCCGACTTCTCAATTGTTGGTTTTATGATGTGAAGAACTCTGAACTGCCTTGTTGCTGAAATTTTCTAAACAAATTGATAGATTGATTCTTCTTTCTTGAACAGGTTAGTATAACTCCACTTCCTGCTTTTGGAGCGGTTTCTGGTCCGCTTAGCGTTCACATACGTACTCACACCGAACCAGAGTTCACTTTAACCAAACCCAGACCGAGGTTTGGAGGACCAGAGTTCAATTAGCATTCACATTTCCCCAAACGAACCGGACTTTCTACGCAAACGGACCGGAGTTGGATTGAAGCAGGCTAGTTAGCATGAACGTAGCATGTAATAGTTTTTATTTGTGACTTAAGATGCTGCTCTTTGCTGCAGATCTCTTTGGGTTTTAAATTACTTTTTCAACTTTTTGACAGTAGGTCTGGTTCCCAGATTTAGTTAAGTTTTGTTAAATTCTGACTAAAATATCTGCTTTAAATAAACAGGATTTTTTTTTTTTTTTTTTGTCTTTTAAATCTTGAAATATGGCAAACAAAAACCAAATGCACAGATTACTTTCTCACCTATATTTTGGAACGTATCACGTCTTTGACATATCATTAGATAAACCATAGCTACTGGATAAAATGTTGCTTAAGGAGCGTTTTTAATCTTTTTGAGGTTTGGACTGGCTCAGTGATTTGGCATCATCTCTCATCATGATCTGGCACTGACAGACAGAAAACATCCGAGCCGGGATGAGAGCCAGTGGGGGACTCCTGGGGTCTTCCGTTTAGTGAATTATTAAGGTTTACTAATACTTCATAAGTCCCCTCTTTGTCCTGTCCATTACCGGCCTGTCACATCCTCTCGTCGCAGTGAAACTGACTCACTTGCTTCACGAAAATGACAGAAGTTAAACTGTCTTCCAGAGGAGGATGGAGGGGGCGGCGAGGCGGAGAGGGAGGGGTCAGCAGCGCCGTGCGCGGCGGCCTCAGGGCTCCACCGCTTGCTCAGGATGCATGTCAGATGTTGTGCTTGTGTGTGATGCAGATTTGACATCCCTGCTGCTGATAAACGGTGTAAATACATCAGATAATAAGTGATGATTAGAAGAAATGTGTTGCTATGACTCAGATCTGGGCTCCAGCACCAACACAGTGTATCTGTTCCACCAGCTCCGTCCCAGTTCGCCCCCACTCCTCCCTCCGTCTACCTCCCAAATCAGCAACCCTTGCCTCAGTGCGTGCCTGGCGGACTCGCTCCGTGGTCTCGACAGCCGAGCTGGTCGTTGCCTGGAGCGCCAAGGAGCTGTCGCCTCTCATTACTGTCGCTGTTGTGACCCAGAGTCCTGCCTGCCTCCTCCTTGATTACACAGTGAGGTGGATGGAGTGTGTTTGTGTGTGTGTGTGTGTGTGTGTGTGTGTGTTTAGTGCCACTCAACCCGCTCCTCTTAAAGATCAGCGATTTGGTCAATTGGCTTGGCAAGTCTGAATTCAGGGAAGGTCAATGATGGCTCAATGGAGCAGACAGGCTGTCATGTCGCTAACTGTGTGTCCATGTGTTTCTACTGACAAAATCAATGACAGCAAAATCTATAAAGTAGTGATCACCGTGTCAAAATGTCCACAGGAGACTGTGGAGGCAGATTTTCATTCAGGCTCTGTCTACAGATACATGATGTCATGAACTGCAAGCATGGCATCCTAGAGCACTAATCTTAAATATTAGTTACGCTAATGCTAAAGTACAACACCATATTTATCTGAAGATAATGCTAATTTGCTAAATTCATCAGTGTTAATGCTCACCTTCTATTGCAACAACATATAATGGGTTAAATTTGTTACTGCCAGCGGTGTGCACAGCTAACTAAAAGGACAGTTGTGCTAACAGCTAAACAACTAATCATATACATTAGTTTTGCTAATGCTGAAGTGTAATCAAAAGCAAAATGTTTCGATCAAAAGCTAATGCTAAAGTGCTAAATTAATCTATGCAAACACCTTGTGTTGCAACATACCATATTGTCCTAAACAGCGTTAAATGTGTGACTGCTAATATTAGACACCGTTAACTACAAGGTTAGTTGTGATAACCACTAAAACAGCAACTGAGCAATAGGTTATTTTTTCAAACTCATTAGTTTGTTTTGTTGAAGATGTTGTCAAACAGACATGATTGTACTTGCTCAGATTATTATTAACTTAAGTCACCAAAATATAAAAAAACCTAATAGATTTATTAAATAAGTTATAAGCTGTATAAAGTTATGGCTTGAGATAACAAAAAGCTATAAATTAAACCGAATGTGAATAGATGTGTCTCTATCTGGCTTTTTGGAACATCCAAACTCTCAGCTGCCCTCAGGTCTTCAGGAAGGCTCAGGGCAGCGAAAGGAGAAAAACGCCTCAACACTTACAAGATATTTTGCAAAACAGTGATATTTTTATTGCATTTGAACCTCCGGGCCTCATGGAAACAGAGTTCTGGGTAACAGAAACTCAACTGCTGGTGTGTCTGTGAGAACTGCATATTTTAGCCTCACTTTGTCCTGAAAAAACTTCATATTTGAGCCCAGGAAGTAAATGAATGAGAGGAATGAGTGACATAAAAAAACACAAGCTACTATTGTTGCACATTATTTAAAGTCTGTAGCCTAGCACAACTTTAGCTGTGCTCACAATCCTCTTTTGAATTTTGATGTATTTCTGTCTAGAGACTCGACCAAATAGTTGGTAAGATTTTGTGTTTTTGCAGTGTAGGCTTTTAATCAAAAGTTTGATTGCAGTTTATTACAAAACTCTGCCAAAAAACTAAACAATGACATCTATGAGGTTTAAAAGTCGAAAAGTTGATAGAAAAAACTCAGTAATTAATAATGTCAGTAATGTTATTTATAACAGGTTTAAAGACTCAAAAAAGTAAATTTGACATGATAAAAGCTAGTTTTAACCTAATAATTCAGATTATTTCACTTGTAACATTTTCCCCGAGTTATAAGTGAAACAATCAGCCAGTGGGTTGCTAGGTGACGGCTGGGCTTGGCTGGGGTTGCTGGGTAACAACTGGGCTTGGCTGGGGTTGCTAGGTGACGGCTGGGCTTGGCTGGGGTTGCTAGGTGACGGCACCAGTGGAATTAAAAGTTTATAATGGATAATAAATAATGAACTTTTTCATTTTTAAAATTAATCTCAGAAATGTTAATTAAAACCTGATTTAGCGTTCAAAAAGTTAATTTTACATTATAAGAGCTAGTTTTAAGTCAATTCAAGCCTTCCATCAGGCACGTGCAGAGGGGGCAGGGGGTTCCCGGGGCTTGAGCACCTGCCCCTTTTGCTCGATGACCCCAAGTGCCCTTTTGGTCTTTTTTTCTTTTTTTTTTAAATTTCTGACACATGTACTACAATTATTATTATTATTATTAATTTATTTAGTTTTTTACTTTGCAAGAAAAACAACACAATAAGCCCTCCGGTCACATTGTTACCTTTGACCTTTAGCCCGTGACGCGCGACGCACTTGCCTCTCGCACAGTGAGATAAGGCGGCTAACTGAACGCTCCAGGTAGCGAACGTTCCAGATTACAGAACGGTTTTAAACATGAATTTAGAATATTTTAGCGAGACATTGTTCGTTTTGTTTCCCACTGAATGTTTGGGAAATCATTAGCATTTCTAAAATTACTGGACTCATGACATCATGTAAAACAAGACATCTTTTCAAAAATGCTTAAAGATGAAGCACCAACAGAAACTGTTTCAAATCCCCAATCTGAATTTAAATCACTTTATCTTATACAGGCCTCAGACAATAAGGTTGTATATATGGATTTATTAAAAATGTTGAAATATTATTTATAGCTCATGAAAATAATAAACTTCTTTCTAACAATATGTATGAGTTTAATTATCAGGAAATAACAGGAAAATACGAAACAATCCTGCAAAATTACAAAACCTTCAGGATTTCACCGGAGAAAATTAATGCCACTTTTTACAGGTTTAATATAAAAAACTGTCAGAAATGCAAAGCAGCAAATGAAATCACTTAATATGGAACAGAAGTGTTGAAAAATCATCTTTGAATGAGTTCAAAGTCATCATTAAATAGAGCCACCTCTGAAAATATTTAAACCTGATTGATCCCAGCCAATTCACGAGAAGTTCAGACTCTGATATTCAGAGAAATATCAGGTTAATTAGCTTCACTTTGCTCCTCAGGTCTCAGTAAACATGAGAAATGTTAGGAGACGAAAAGCCTGAACAAGTGCAGTAAATGGAGTCGTTTGAACCAACATAAACGAAACACTCCTGTTTCTCCATGGAGATTATTTGATCTCAATCTGAACTATCAGGCAAACTAATTAATCCTTATTAAGAACAATTACACTACTGTGAGACAATGTGCAACCCAGCAACAGATTCAGACTGTCGTGAAGTCAGGGTGGACCACAATGAGGGAACATTTTCTACCAACTGTTTAATGTCTTATTTGAGTTTGGAGGGTCTTTTGTTTTGAAAATCCTTCTACCGGATTCTCTCGGTTACGTTTTGAGCTACAAGCAGCAAAATGAGTCAGAAACAGACCAGATTCTTTGGAAAGTTTGTTTACGAAGGGAAAAAGGCCCAGAGAAGAGACAGGAGAATGGATTTATGCTGGTAGGTGATTCCCACAGTCCAAGCTGCGCTGCATGATCTGGTGACCGGATGTTAATGAGGCAATGAAGCTTCAAACTGTAGAGACCAAACATCCAGTAGAGACCAAACATCCTGTAGAGATCAAACATACTGTAGAGACCAAACACCCAGTAGAGACCAAACACCCAGTAGAAACCAAACATCCTGTAGAGACCAAACACCCAGTAGAGACCAAACATCCTGTAGAGACCAAACATCCTGTAGAGATCAAACATACTGTAGAGACCAAACACCCAGTAGAGACCAAACATCCTGTAGAGATCAAACATCCTGTAGAGACCAAACACCCAGTAGAAACCAAACGCCCTGTAGAGACCAAACACCAGTAGAGACCAAACATCCTGTAGAGACCAAACACCAGTAGAGACCAAACATCCTGTAGAGACCAAACATCCTGTAGAGACCAAACGCCCTGTAGAGACCAAACACCAGTAGAGACCAAACACCAAACACCCAGTAGAGACCAAACACCAAACATCCTGTAGAGACCAAACACCAAACATCCTGTAGAGACCAAACACCAAACATCCTGTAGAGACCAAACACCAAACATCCTGTAGAGACCAACACCCAGTAGAGACCAAACATCCTGTAGAGACCAAACACCAAACATCCTGTAGAGACCAAACACCAAACACCCAGTAGAGACCAAACACCAAACACCCAGTAGAGACCAAACACCAAACATCCTGTAGAGACCAACACCCAGTAGAGACCAAACATCCTGTAGAGACCAAACACCCTGTAGAGACCAAACACCAGTAGAGACCAACACCCAGTAGAGACCAAACACCAAACACCCAGTAGAGACCAAACACCAAACACCCAGTAGAGACCAAACACCAAACACCCAGTAGAGACCAAACACCAAACATCCTGTAGAGACCAACACCCAGTAGAGACCAAACATCCTGTAGAGACCAAACACCCTGTGCACCTGCGCCTCGTTGCAGAGAAACCAGCTCAGGGCTCCGTTATTATTATTGTCGTGAGTTAAAATTTTCACAAAAGTAAAACATTCGTTTTTGTGGAGGATCTGTATCTTATTTTGAAGTTGTGTAAACGTTACCATACCGATGGGCAGAGGTCGAGATGAGAGGAGCAGAGTTTGTGAGTCTTAAGTCTGGTTCACATGATTTAAGGATTGTTGGCCTTTTTTCCAAACCTCTGTGACCACAGAACCGATCGGTTCGGGTCCAGGAGCAACACAGCACCAGAACCGAGTCCACTGAACATCCCGATTCAGAAAGAAAATCCAGTAAAACCCCCAACATACCATGAATTTAGAATAATCAAACATTGATGATTATGTAGAAACAGTAATGACAGTTTGTGGATCATTTTAAGCGATAAAGGACGAAATAAAAAGAAACGATGTTTGATAAAAGCAGCAGCCGCTTTTGGAGCTGAGTTGTTTTTTCCTAGTTAACATTTTTAACTGAATAAACATAACCACATATAATAAACATTTCCCCATGTCACCTCTGATGTCCACTGGACTCTCGGTTGCCATGTCAACAGCTTGGGATTCCCTCCGTTTCTGATTGGCTACTTGTCACATTCAACTGGCTGCGATTATTGGTTGAAGACAATGTTGAATATACCTCATTTTAGATCCGGCATATTCAACACATCACCACGTAACACGCCACAGTCTTGACTGATGCCTGCCACTTGGTTATGTCGTTCCATGTACTCTTTCCCTGCCAGTATCTTGCACCCTGCTGTTATGTGCTGGAC